>JZKD02S0135751.1:648375-668851 GCA_000966675.3 Picea glauca
AGCGTCTGTGTTTCAGCTTTTATGTTCCTGCCTCTGTTCTCCATAAACAATCGATTGCCATCAATGACAACCTTGATCATCTGCATCATCTCTGTTGTAGCCATATTTCCAACAAACCATTGGGGGCACTTCATCTCCTTTTAACTCTTTCCCTTACGGGGGAGGTCATATACCGCCTTCGTCCCCTTCGCTCGGTGGTGCCCACCAGCAATCCGTCGGCCACATGCACACCATAGTTCATTTGGAGTAGGGAGTCAAGAACCGACTTCTCATAATATGTTGGTAGGTTTGACACCATTTTCTTTGTTCGGTACATTTGGTAACAACGATTTCTCGTCGTATTCTTTCCCGACTGGGGGAAACCCCACTTACGGACAACCTAATCCTATGCAGGGTACTATTCCTACACAGGGGGTAAACCTGGGAACTTCTTCCACATCAGGACCTTTCAATTCTTGGTAGGTATTAGTTCCCTTGTCAGGAATGTCAATCAGGGGCAACTCTTTTTACAACCAATGGAACCCTGGGAAAGGTACAGTACCTATGCCCATGGGATCGGCATGGGGTAACCCTTCCCAAAGTCCTTTGAATGTAATGCACACCCAACCATCTATGTCCTATTTCGGGAATCAGCCGATGATGTCTCCTCAAATGCAGAGTCCATACGCTAGTCATGGCCATGGTTTTTACCAGAACCCAAGTCGACAACCCAACGTTTCCTAGAAACCTGGTGCCAGTCAAACTACAGGACCCTTTTTCCATGGTTATCACCAACAACCCAAACTACCTTTCCTGGCAACCTTGCAATTGCAGACTTAACAAGGTTGTTGAATGACCCTATCTGTCATGATCCGCGTTGGCCCTATATGCTGACAAAGTTGCCTTCAGACATACCAAAGTTCGAATCCAAGCCTAACAAAGATCCAGGAGATCATGTGACTACTTTTCACCTTTGGTTATCATTTAATTTGTTGAAAGACGACTCCGTACAGTTGTGATTGTTTCAATGTACTCTCATTGGGAGTGCTGTGAAATGGTACATTGAGCTTGACCGCTCAAGATATTCTTCCTTCGATGACTTGGCTATGGATTTCCTAAACCATTTCCAATTACCTGTGAGATACGATGCTGGCACAAAATTGTTGGCCAATTTTGAACAGACAAAGGCGGACCATATCTCTGATCACATTCAATAATGGAGATGCTGAAAGAGTTTGATTAAGGTGCTAGTCCCACCAACATTCCTGCTTGAGTGGTTCCTTAAGTATTTGGTCCCACAGTTATCCAAATACATCGCAACATCAGGAGTTTTTTTCGAAGAAGATGCAATCATGAGAGATCAGAAACTTGAGATAATCTATTCTCAGTCCCATCTACTATACGAGATCTTTCCAGATGCACCACGATCAATACTTGATAAAACCAGATAGAGAGCTAGACCACATGATGATGGTATTGTTGGTTCAGCACAAACAAATCCCGCTAAACAAATGAAAAAATAATTGCAACAATTGCCCATATAGCACATAGCAACCAACCAGACAACTGTTCTGGTTGCTCCTCCTACCCAAACGTTGGATGTACACAACGTGCAATTGACAAATCCAAAGGCCACCCAACAGCCTGATGGAAAGAAGAAACAATGTAAGAAGGGTAAGGTGGATAAGAAACCCACTAATAATGCTAGCGGAGGCAACACTGAAAAAAGGAAGCCGAGGTATTTGTGTAGTTAGTGCGCGGAAGACCACTCGACTCATCAATGCCCTTGGTTTGCAGAGGCCCAAAAGTTATTGTCACAACAATAGCCTGTCATGTTAACGAACCCATTTCAACATGGGAAAAATATAACCCAAGCCTCTATAAGCACGGATGGGGCTAGTCAAGGATCCCCTCCGCCTATGAATAATCCTGCATCCACAAATGTGTATATGATGAAAGGTGATGCCTATATATCAACTAGAGCACATGACTACAGTAAGACAGGTACCTCTGAGAAAGGTAAAGAAGCTAAAATCCCATCTCTTCCCCTTCAGACCGAGAAGACATTGGGTGAAACCATGACACACATCCCAAAAGGTGTGTTCAAAAAAACTTCTCATAACCCAAACGCAAGGGCCACCCAGAACTACTCTGTGGTGGAGAATTTGTCTCAAACCCCTTGTGTGATGTTGGCTTTGGAGGTCCTCCAGAGCTGTGCTTCCTAGAGAAAAGCTTTGTTATATTCCTTAGGATCTATCGATACTTGTAACTCGGGTACAATCATGCTTGATACGACCGACTTAAAACCTTGTCTTCCTTACCACGTAGCATTCCAGATAGTAGTGGCTTATTCCACAAAACATTTTACACGGAACATTTTTCGTACGGTGGTTGATGAGGGTGCCTCGACATGCATAATGTATTTGGCATGTTGGAAGGCCATTAGCTAGCCCACTTTGTCTTCATCACCTACTCTTCTCACCGCGTTCGATGGTCGTTCATTCTAAACACATGGCATCATCCCTTCTTTCCCCGTGTAGTTAGGGGGGGAAACTGTGTGTGTCGAGGTTGAAGTAGTTGATGCGTGGCTCAACTACAATCTCTTGTTAGGAAGGAGTTGGACCTATACCATGCAAGTAGTGGTCACGATGGTTTTCTGGGTCTTTTTGTTTCCACACGAGGGTCGGGTTGTGACCATTGATCAATTATCTTTCTCTCGTTCTGATGCTTCATTGGGGGCATCCACGGTCCCAATGATTGATAACCCTCAGCCTGACATCGTCAACATAGGGGTTGGCTTGTGCCCACCTTTGATGGGTACGTTCAATTACCCACCTCCTTAGGGAAATGTTAAGTTCATATCAGACCACCATAAGGTTGAGGTTTTCCAAGTTTTGTCGTTTCACACGACTTACTTCAATGATCCGTGGATTCTTCCTTCCCCATCGGCCACGATGGCAGCGATAGGGAATCATGGTATGTCCATGCCCTTGTCCACAATAGAATTTACATACTCTTTAGTTCATCAAGATTTTTCCGACCTTGATCCAACTCCTGCACAAGAGTTAGATCCAATTCTAGAGCCTATTTGGGCTCAAGGTTCCCTCGCTGATATAGATTCTTTAGACTTAGTATTGCCCTCATACGAAGCAATTATTGAACTAATGACTAGTCCAGACAAACCCTGGGATGATCTCCATCACATATATTACTTCCTACCAGATCTAAGTAAAATTGAAGTAGGGGAATTCACTTTGACTATGACTAGAGATAGGTCTTTTCCTATCAATCCTTTGGCTATGCATGTTGTTTACGCCGAAGGTAATATGGAAACCATTGCTGAAACCATACCCATAAATATCTCCAAAAACCCTGGCATCATGGAGAATGTTTTCGTTGGAGCCGACTATTCCCCCGAAGAGATTCAAATTACATGGATTTATTTAAAGAATTATGCGATGTCTTTTCCTGGTCTTATGAGGAAATGCCAGGCATCGATCCAAAAATTGTTGAACATGAAATCACGACTTATCCTGATGCTAAGTCGGTTTGGTAGAAGCTTCATCTGGTCAATCCTAGGAAAGCAACAACCATTAACGTTGAAGTAGAAAAAATTCTCAAGGCAGGTTTTATCTACCCCATCCATTTGACCCAATGGGTGTCAAACCCCATGCCAGTTAACAAAAAACAGGGTACAATTCGCATGTGTACGGACTTCCATGATTTGAACAAGGCCTGTCCAAAAGATAATTTCCCCACACCATTTATTGACCAAATAGTTGATGAATGCACAGGTTGCGAGGCCTTTTCTTTCATGGATGGTTTTTTGGGATATGATCAAATACAAATCAAACCCGAAGATCAACACAAAACGACATTCATTTGTCCATGGGGTGCATTCGCGTATCGTAAGATGCCTTTTGGTCTAAAAAATGCTAGAGCTACCTTTCATTGGTCCATGTCTTTTTCTTTCCATGATCTCAAACATATAGTCGAGGCCTACTTAGATGATTTAACATCACGATCTCGTAAGAGAATTGATCATCCCATGCACCTCCGACTTATCTTTGAGTGATGTCGCTACTTTCGGATTCGCTTGAATCCCAACAAATGCAGTTTTTGCGTGACGTCAGGCCCTCTGTTAGGTTTCATAGTTTCAAAAGAAGGGATCATGGTCAATCATCTCAAGTTTGAGGCAATAGTTCAGTTGCCTCCCCCACGTAAAATCATTCAACTTCAGAGTCTACAGGGAAAAGCAAACTTTTTGCAGCATTTCATTACCAAGATCACAAAGGGCTTTATGCGCTTACTAAAGAAAGATGTTGCTTTTTATTGGGATGATGTCGCTCAACGTTCTTTCGACGCATTAAAATGCACCCTCACAACTGCCCCTCTGCTTTAGCCACCCAATTATAACAAATATTTCTTATTATACTTGGCTACAACAGAGTCAACCATCGGCATGGTCTTAGTTCAGGAGGATGATTTTCTCTCAGAATATGTGATTTATTACCTGAGCCGAGGCCTAGTTGGACTAGAACTCAATTAGTCTCATATCAAAAAAATTGCGTTGGCAGTAGTCCATGCTGTCCAAGGGTTCTGTCATTATGTTTTGTTCTGCAAGACCATCATCATTGTCATTGTGAATTTGTTTCAATACATGTTGACATGACGAGTAATCGATGGAAATATCAGTAGATGGATAGTTTTCCTCTAGGAATTTGACTTAGATTTCGTTTCAGCGAAATCCAAAAAGTCACTGGTCTTTGCAGAACTCATCTCAAAACTCCGGTCGAGTCAGGTGATGTTATGCCCAAAGAGTCACCTATTAGAGGAGATATGTTTTTGATCACATCTTTGGATCCCTAGTATGGAGATATACTTGTCTATCTCCATACTTTGAAGATCCCTACCTCTGCTTCACGTGATGAGTGTCATCGTATATGCCATCATGCTAAGAACTATCTCATAATTGAAGACATGTTGTATTGAAGAGGTGTAGATTGCATCCTGGGCCGATGTCTCACTCATGAAGAAGCAGTTATTGTGCTTAACAATTTCCATACTGGAGCATGTGCTGGTCATTTGTTTGGGTTGGGGACAACCCAAAATATTTTACGAGATGATTACTTCTAGCCAATGTTAATCAAATATTGTATTGAATCAATCAAGAAGTGCCACTAGTGTTAGATATTATCTCGAAAGATGAGGGCACATCCCACTCCCATGTTTCCTGTCATCACAGTTGGCCCCTTCACCAAGTGGGGGATTGATTACACTACATGCAACCCTCCTTCAACAAGGGGGCACCATTATATCATTATATTCATTGACTACTTCATGAAGTGGGTCAAAGCTATGCCAACATTCAAAGATGATGGAGAGACTGCCGCCCTCTTTTTGTTTAACCCGATTATTGCAAAGTTCGACGTCCCGAGAGAGATTGTCACTGAGCATGGAAGTCACTTTCAGAACCAAATGATGACTAAGTTAAAATCAAAGCTTGGGTTGAGGCAAGAACATTCATCACCCTACTACCCTCAAGCGAATGGTTAGGTGGAAGCTGTTAATAAATCTCTTAAGAACATCCTACAACGAACAATCAATTCATCCAAGTTAAATTGGTATTTGATGTTGTACTCAACATTATGGGCCTACCAAATGTCTGTTAAGACTGCAACCGGTTTCTCACATTTTCAACTCATTTACGGGCTGGAAGTTGTCTTTCCCATAGAATGCCAAATCCCATCTTTAAAGTTGGCAGTACAGTTATTTCTAGACACTTCACCGCTTGAAGAACATTTATTATATCTTGAGCAACTCAATGAACAACGTTGTGATGCGGCCTTATCTAACGAATCTCACAAAAAAAAAATCATGTGTCAATATGATTGGTCCATTCGTCCTTGGATTTTCTCGAAAGGTGACCTTGTCCTGGTCTATGACCAAGATAAGGACCCCCTGGGGGCAGGCAAGTTCAAACCCATGTGGCTCAGACCTTTCATCATAAAATAAGTTCTAAAAAAGGGTTCTTATCGTGTAGTAGATTTTGAGGGACATGCTTTGGCAGAGCCTAGAAATGGGCTCTACCTCAAGAAGTATTACTCATAGGTAGGTCACTTTGGGTAACTTTTTGTAACATATGTATAGTCTTTGTACTATTACTTTTTTATTTCTTTTGGTTTTATGGACGTGTAATTTTTGATGTTATATTTTTTCACTGTGGCAGATGTCAAGTGAATCAAAGGTGTTCATTGGATATGCAGATGGTGCTAGCCGACACACTCGGAGGCTTGCCTCCGCAGCTTGGGTAATTTTTACACCTCAGGGCCAGTTATTATCTTCAGGAGGTATATGTTTAGGCAACACCACAAACAGTGTCGTTGAATACAATGCAGTTATTGAGTTTCTTCGTGACACTTTGTCACTTGGTATCTCTCACCTTCGGGTCTATTTAGATGCTCACCTAGTTGTGTCTCAGTTAAATAGAGTCTACCGTGTTCATGATCCTACTTTACACCGACGATTCCTTAGGGTACGTCCCTTAGAATGAAGCTTTGATTATATTACATATTTTCATGTTCCTAGGAGATTAAATCAAGTCATAGATACTCTATCTAATCAAATTTTAGATTGGCATATCGCACACATATAAGAAAGACACACACATGCACATGCACATGTAGATACATTTTTAAAATAAAATATAATCCATAAGACATAAAAAGACATAAAAATCCATATATAATATCAAAATCATCAGAGTACATAGGTGGGTGCAAGCACCTCAAAAATATGACCAGTAACAAGTCATGGGGCTTATGCCCTCAAAAAATATACAAGTAGTGCCCTCGACACGTGAAAAGTCCAGCCTAACTAAGGACGGGGCCTGTGGGATCTGTTGTAATGATCAACGACGTTTTCCAAATGTCAAAAAAGCCAGACCCACATCCGTGGCGCCCCCACTATGTGAGGCTACATAGATGGTGGTAGATCCTCAATCTCTGCCATGGGGAATGTGCGAGTGAGTGAGGTAAAATTTCTCTCTACTCATCTCAAAATTCTCTCAGCCTCATCGACTGGAAGCTCTCCTGCTGTTGTTGCCCCCCCCTGTGGTGACAGGTGTGGCCTCTGGCCAAGGAAGTTGCCTATTCCTCGCATAATCTGCTGGTCACATTGGCCCCACATCTGCACATAATAGACACATATCTATCAAATGATCTGGGAAAAAAAATGATATATATAAAATCAACATAAAAATTACATATAACAAAAAAAACGATGCAAACTTACCCATCTCTCCTTGCTCCTCGCCGGTAGGTATTGGTATCTCAAGATCTCTTGAGAAGTCAATCCCAGCATAGGGGTAATCCTCTATGACTGGGATCTGTCACGACAACCATGAAAAAAAGTTGTCATCAAAGGTCTTAATGGTCCTCCCCCCCCCCCTGTCGCAGTAGTAGCACCACCCATCTGCATAAGATGGGAAGAGAAGCCTGGTGCCCTTGTACCACGTACCACCTCATGAGGGCTGAAACTAGGCACTCTTTCAAAGAAGAAAGAACAAAGAATCATTCCAAACCTGAAGTTCCTTTGATTCTGCAACCGACAATCTGTTTGCTGCCTCTTCATACAATCCAGCAATGTGGTGCTCCAATCAAAAAATTGTGCATTTAAGCATTGAACTACACAATTCATTTGTGCATGGGAAGCTTGATGCAAAGCCACAGACCCAATAATTCACCCTATGAGAAACACTATCACTTGCAGTGATAAGTCTAAGACCCTACTTATCGGTACTTGCGAGCTCATTCTGTCTGTACCCGCCTCACAATGGAGTCCAATCGACTTCGATTTGTTATGAGGCCCAAAAGGGAAAGTATGAAAATTGATTGGTTCCCCCCTCTTAGAGAGGTCAGTCAGAAAGTATATGTCATTTGTGGTTGGAACTAGCGACTTCCCCTCTAGCATAAAGGCCTTTGCATCGGGATGCCAATAATCCACCAAGGCGTTCAGTAGCCTAGGTTGTGCTTGCATGAAAAGACATAGATTTTTTTTTAACAACCCACATTGCATTAATGTAGAAACAACATTCGGGTCCTCCCCAACTAATGCACTAATATCCTCATGCTCTCTTTCCCTCTAGTGAACATACATATTGCAAAAACCTAGTTCAAGAGGGTTAACTCTTTCTTTTTTAATTTTGTACATTAAATAAAGGGTCCATGCGGGTTATAATGCTAACAGTAGCATGTACACATGGGAAGTTTTTCCTCTACTCATGTGTACACTCGGGCCATCATAAGATAGCCCACGTGGACCTAGGGCTGACCTTTTAAAAGGTTGATGCCCTCCCAAAACATGAATTTAAATGCATAAAGAACTAATTAAATTGCAAGAGGGGGTAGTAATTACTTGATCCAATTAGAAGCTCATTCCATCCACTGATCTCCTAGAATCAACTTTCTTAACAAAGGGTTTTTTTTGGTTCCATAGTCAATTTCTCAGTTAACAATGGTGATAATGAGATGGTAGCTTCTATTTATAGACTTTTTGGCCTCTTTTTTTCATTGTTTTTTACCCTTTCGTCATTTTTTCTAAACTAAAAATCATTTAGCATGGTTTAGGAGTTTTCTTTGGATTTCCACGAGAAGTGTTACTTTGGGCATTTGGAAACTTTTTTGAGATTTGGGTCATTTTGAAGGTACTTTGGTAAAAAGTCAATTCTTCAACTCGTTGCATTTAAGTTAGGATTCCACCTCTACTTCCTGCATCTTGTTGTCTTTTTCGCTTTGCCATAGGATCGATCCCACCAAGTTGCGAAATGAAACCATCATTGCTTCTTTAGAAGTGTCGTAATTTAGTGGTAGGGCCCACCCAAACATGGATTCCCTAGGTAGATCTTGGTTGCATTTTGGTGTCCATACTATCACTAAAAACTATCATATCGAGAATCCTTACTAGCTTTTCCTGATTATGATTTTGAGCCTCATTCGCATAATTTTGTATCACTCTTGACCTCACCCTCGGGAATCCCATTAATGGGTCTTCTTTTAAGCTCTTTTCATACCCTTTAAACATGAAAAGATTGTCGAGCGATCTTTTTTCCCTTCACGCTCGTTAAACTAAAATTTGAATGCACATCTTTTCGACAGTAGTTTACCCCTTTTTCGGTCCGTATGGTCAACTGTACGAACAAAGGTATACTCTAGAAACCTCGGTTATCTAGAAGAGTATTCTCAGGTATAATTTTAACCCTTTTTCTAGCCTGAGGGACTAAATTTACGAAAAAGAAACCCCCATGGAGTCCATAGTTAAGATCTTTTTAGACTCCCTAAAATTGAAAAGATCGTCGAGTGACCTTATTCTTTCACACTCGTTAAGATGGTCTAGAAGAACATTCCCGACGTATTCCATACTTAAGTTTTTTTCAGATTCCTTAAAAATGAAAACATTTTCGAGTGATCTTGTCTTTATCACACTCGTTAAAATGGTTTTGAATATACATCTTGTCAGTGCTAGTTTACCCCTTTTTTTCGAACTGACTAGACTACCTTTGAAAAAGGTTCCCCATCGGAGTCTCCTTTTATGTTTTTTTTCAGACTCTCTAAATATGAAAAACCGTCGAGCTTACCTTCTCTGGGCTTGTTAAAATTATATCGAAGGATGTTACCATTGTGTTTTTTTGTTAATCTCATTTGCATACCCGCGTCTTTGGCCTAATGTGAAAAAGACAAAAAAAAAAATCAAATATACCCCAAAAAGAGGAAAGGAAAAGTTTTTCTTTTTATTGGCAGCACAATGATTCTCCCTTAGACAAAGCACATCCTTTCATTTTTTCTTCAAGATTTGGGATTTAATATGACCTTAGGAAGCTATTCTCACTACATAGAGTTGTGTCCTCCTCCATTTGGTTATTCTTCCAAACATATGGAGAGTTTGTGTTGCCTCCTCCATCGTGAACTTATGTCAATGCCATGCTGCCTGAGTCTTATCATTTGTCGTGCTATTGTCCAAGGGAAGATTTTACCAAGCCTGAGTCGGCCCCTCTGCAGTTTGTCTCTTGCCCTCATGCCTGGTCATCCCAAAAGTCCAATAAAGTCTTTGTTCAAAATCAATGAATCCTTTAGTCTGATCATCAAGATTCTCTAGTCCATGACTGACGAGCCATCGAAGACCTATGGGTAGTGAATTTGTACACTCATATTACACTCCTACTTGATTTTTGAATATTTTGAATTTGTTTCTCAAGCTTTGAAGACCTCATCTCCCGCCATCAAGCCTTATCAACTTCTAGAAGATGGATACTATACATTTTTTATTTTCAGATGTAGATCCGTTGTGTATTGTTTGCAACTACACTTTATATAGTTATATGACATGGATCTACAGTGTATTTGATTGGTATCCATGATTTTATTTCATCCTGAGCATGGGTATTCCTGCCTCGGTGAGACAATTTTTATTTTTCAGATGGCACCTCCTGAATTATGGTCCCTGGGCTCACTGGCTGGTATGTTGATAAAGATTGATAATGTATTTCAGCCATCAGATGCTCTTCTAACCTCAAACATTAGGGGGCATTTGTTATAACCAAATTTTCACCATACATTCTTACCTGACATTAGGCCATCTCATATGCCTTCTTTGCCAAGCTAGTACTGAACAAATCTTCTTAAAAACACCCTTTTTAAAGGCCCATGCGTCCTGCTCCACTACAGCCTGTATGTACACTCTAGATGACTCACTACAGCCTGTGTGTACCTACAAAAGCACGAAAAAAGGAAAGTTGTTGATGGAACACACAACTTTGAGTAAGTTAACTAAACCTTTCGTCCATGCATGGTCGGTCATTCGACCAAATACCTAGCTCCTTCTAGCCTATAAAAGAAGGGGTAAGGGTCCCATTTGAAAGGAGGAAAATCATAGCAAAGAAACTATACCCAATTGAGAACTCCCCTTGTCCCAACCTTTATCCTTCCTTGTGCAAAGAGAAATATAGAGAAAACCAGTTGGAGGACAGTTGAAGAGGAGCCCAGGACCAGTTTCGAGGAGAAGTGCTGACCACATATTGTAAGTTTACTCTTGTGAAGATTAATACAAAAAGGAATACTTTTCCYGTCCCACCATATCATGTGTTCAATTTGAATGTTTATTTTATGATATCGTCACAACTAACCCAGCAATTAGTATATGAAATGCATGTTCACAGCATTTTGTTTGTTCATGTGTGAATGCAGGTCATCTTTGGGAGGAGGCTTGCAATCAAAGAGTGAGTGAAAGCAAAGGGATCAACATCAAACAAAGGACTTAAGGTAGAGTTACCGAATCTCATTTACACCTTTGTATTGCATGAATGTGGGGTTTTGTGTTGGGAGAATAGGAAAGAGTAGAGGCCTTTGAAATGGTCATTTTCTACATGCATGATTAGATCCCTTAAATGCTAGGTCCGTAGGAGGGATTCCCACCCACAATAGGATGTGATATTCTTAAAGTGACAACTTTCTATGTAGGATGGAGGAGTCTTCTTCTTCCAACAATTCTAAGCTATTCTTCCTGGTCTTCTTAGATTGGTATCGGGTTTGAATATGTTTAGGCTCATTCCCTTCAGATCCAATCTTAGGGTTTGGGATTTTCATATTTTTCTTACTCTGTTTCTTAGTAAGAACTATGTTTTCCCCAATGATTGTCTTTTTATGTATAATCAAACCACCCTTCTTGGATTTATCCTTCATAGGATTAGTGAAATGAGTTTTATTGCTTGTAGATGTCTTTCCAGTGGGTTTTATAGGCTCCTCATCAATGATGATAACATTCTTTGATATGGCAAGTTTATTCACTATCTTAGAATTCAACCTAAACTTGTTTTGAGGCCCTGTGCTTTATTTTCTTACTACAATTCGATACTTAGAGGTATCATCATCAAAGGAAATCGATGCATGAGGATTGACCTCTGGGATATGCTCTTTAAAATTTGTAGGATATTCAAACTCTTTTTTCTTTTTACAGGTTGTTTGTCCTCCACTGTAGCCTTAGGTTCTGTTATCCTTTTAGCCCGCTTCGAATAAGTTTTATGTGAAAAAGGGAAAGGGTGATTACCTCCTTTTAATTTGTGAGAAGACCCCACCTCTTCTCACTAGCTAGTTGATGTATCTTTTATAGGCTCGTCTGGAGTCTCGAAATATGCTTCTCGTTTACCCTTCTTTGCAGGAGTGGATTGATCAACATTTGCTAGATTTTCTTGATCAAGCTTAACACTATTTCCATGTGATTAATAATCAGAGGCATGCTTTTCCTTCTCATACCCTGACTGGATCAAGAATTGATCCCAAGTCTTCTGCAACTTCCCTATTTCAGCCTTAACAAGAACCTTAATTAACCCTTCATGAAAAATTCTATGAGGAGTAGTCTTGGGGTTCGCTTTAACTCTCATAGCCATCTTGTTGAGATCCCATAAGAAATAGTAAGGTAAAATCATCCTCTTAATCCCTTCTAGATGAAGTAGAAATCACAGGTGGAATAAGAACACAATAGAATAATGCCCCTCACAAGTGATGAACCTCTTAAGCATGAGAAATGCTCCCATTCACTCATCAACAATCCAATCCCTAGGGATGCACTTGGCCCAATTAGGGTCTCTGTGTTCAGGTTTTAAAAACTGATTAACGTTTCCACCTATTATCAATTTATTCTTAAACCATATTTCACCATCAATGAGGAGGTTGCACGTTGCAGCTATGGATTCTTCAGTAAATTTCATGGCCAAGTTTCCAACTTGGGCCCATTGTCCATTAAAAATCTCTACAAATGCCCTGGCTATAGTGTAATGATGACCATCCAGTTTAGTGCAGAAGAGATACCATCTTTCCCGATCAAAAATGATGTGGGCATCTTCGTAAGCCTCCATGATTTTAGGCCCTTCGGGTTCTTTTATGTTCATGTGTCCACCCTTTCCCATAAGCGTAGTTACGACTAGAATACTAGACTCTTGGCTATAAAACAAGGATGTGTATGCTATGAAACGAGAGTCAAGGAGATTTGCTAGCTCTGTAGGGGCCAATTCAAATAAATTCGTTGTTGTAGATAATGAACAAGGTACTAGTTTTGAAAACACATTGAATAATACAATTGATCCATGTAACTTTCTAGACAACTGACAGGTACAAATGATGACACATCCCACTTCGCATGCTATGGTTGACGACGAGTACTTTTCTAACATATTTTTCTTACTCATGATATTTGTAGTACGATCCACATCTTCCATGACTCACCAAAGTGCTAAAAATGATCATGTATCTAGACATGTGAAAGTTCCTGTAGTGCCCAACCCAATTTTTCTTTTTCACTCTTGAGTGGATTAGACTTTGAATCTGCAAATCATGAAGTTAAATATTCATGATGCATAAGTATGACATGACTAATGGCTCAAATGAAAAGACTTGAAACCATTTGATGTCATAATTAATCATTCAAACATGTGTCTATTTCCCTATGTCCCCCTCTCACAACATTAATTCCATCTCATTCATTCACCCTAGCATTCTTTTAAAACCCCTTATGGTAATCTATTAAACCTTTAACAAAATGCTAAATATTTTAATAACTTATATAAAATTTTAAATACCAATTAGGAATGAATGAGGGATAAAACCAGTTAGAACATAGTAGGTGTTAACAATCCCTAAAGAATATGATTTACCTTATGTACCTTCATCAAAATGAGGGAAAGTGCCTAGTCAATTTTCTTAATATATGTATTTCATGAAAAAAATGTTAACTCCTAAATTATCAGGTTACCTAATATTTAACATTATTTTATATTTCCTTTTGATAATGAAAAAAAAACAATATAAACACCACTCTATTGTATTTATTATAGTAATATACTCATCATACATGCTCAAAATAGGGGAAGAAGAGGCTCTTACCAAAAAAAATCAAATGAGGCTCAATACCATCCCACCCTAAATGTTTCCTTTGTCTATACCATCCCACCCTAAATGTTTCCTTTGTCTTGACACATGCTGGGATGAGCATTATCTAAATAAGGGTGTGGGGAAGTATTGAATCAAAGTTCTAAATAAGGGTGTGGGGAAGTATTGAATCAAAGTTATTTGAAGAGATATGTTCATAAGCTATTTCCATAGGGATTCCTATTTGTAAGCTTAGGGTTTGTTTCTCTATCCTAAACTAGGTACCAAATCTAGTATTAAGAAATTAACTATGACACATAGTAAGTGCCTAAGTCATATACTGGAATCATGTGATGCTAAGGTCATATTAAGTTGTTTGTTTAAAATCACGATTTATGTAATATAAACATGAAAAACATGTTATCGTGATGAAGTTGAAAAAGATGTGAAGTGAATAACAATTATAATGAATTCTAATTAATTAGGAAAAGGTGAGTGGGACTAGTGGAGATGGATTTTAAAAGTGATGATAATTGTAATATTTCATTAAAAAAAATTTTATTGACAACAAAGTAAAGAAAATGCAAACATAATCGATGATGAATTATAGAGGTGAGAGTATATGACTTCTATGAGCACATGATTATAGGATGCAAAGAATTGCTAATGTAAGAAAATGAAACCAGGCCTTGTACAACATGAGGATGTAGGGAAAATAGTTACTAATTCAAGTAGGATGATTAACACAAAGTGTTGAATTAAATCCAATAAAGGATTTTAAAAAAAGGAAAACACTAATTATTAAAAGGAGTTGTTTATATTTTCCCATTATTAACATGAAACATTGAGAAACATTGATTGAGTTGAGTTTCATGTATTACCTTTGCATTTCCATGGATCTTCTTACCTTGTTTTAGAGATAATAAATAAGAAAACATAGAAAACACAATGTGGGGATAGATTTGGGTTTTTCCCCTAACATTTCATTTTCATGGATATGCTTACCCACAAACAAGAAAAATACTTTATGCCTTTAATAAAATTAGGAAATTTCACATGGAATATTGTTACTTTATACTAACACTTTTTTTTAATTAGATGTCAAGTTAATTAGGAAATGCACTTATCTATATGTAGATGTTACACTATATAGGTTTTAGGCTACTCTTGCATTTAACTTATGTACATGTATATGGTATGTTATAGGAAATGTCATTTACATGACACATACTATATCTAAAAGTGGTTTTTCTACAACCTTGTTTTAACAACTTGAGTCACATTGGGTCACATTTAAATTGTTCATTAATTATTTCTTGGAACAACATGATGTGGAGATTAATGTATCATAATATTCTTTTATATACGTTCTTTTCTGACTACTTGTGTCTACATACATGAAAGATGAAAAATAAGCACACAACAAATTGACTTTCTTGCTATAAAGCATAGAATGACCAAACAAATTGAGACTAATATGAAAATGAAGTAATAGAGATTAACATTACAAAGTGAGAAGTTAAAGCATGATAATGTCAAGAAATTGTAAAAATTAAAAGATACAAAATCTTTAGCTATAGATATTATTGCAAAAATATAAAAAAATGAAATATATTGATTTACAACACTCAACTTCAATAAAATTGATGTGTAAATTTTGGAGAGTTTGTTTGTGAAGCTAAGTTCATTTCTAAGTTTGCGTTAGGATTCTTGCATAGTTAAATAAAATTATAACCCTAGTGTGGAGAGCATGACTCATAACAAGTTTATTGGGTCATTAAATCAACAAACATAAACATAATACTAAGCCTTAAAATAACATTGAAACTCTAAAACCACCTAGAACATGAACACAAATCTTTCTTATGATGCAATCAAATAATATGTAAAACCTCAAATCATAATTAGATGCACAATATTTCACTAATGAATAAATGAATTTACCAACCCTTTTGTTGTTGAATATGCCAAGTCCATCTATCAATGTGTATCAATCAAGCTAAATGTTATGCTATTGTTAAATGAAATCCATAAGTTCAAGTGAGGAATGACAATCACTTCCCCATATGGTAAGTAAATGGAATTTTATGCAAAACATATGCAACATATCAATTACTTGTATCATATAATTGAAAAAATTTATGAGCAACAATGCACTTCTATTTCTAATTTTTGTACTTAAAAATAAGAATATTTCTTTTTCACATTTTCTATCGAGTCTATAAAGGAAATGCAATGTATTTTTCTTAGTGAAAAAATGGGAATACAAATTGATAATTGTTGCATTTTCATTTTCCTATTAGATTCTTCGTCCTTGGTTTTATGTTTAATAGAATTTGAAATTTTCATTTTCATTTTCCTATTAGATTCTTCGTCCTTCGTCCTTGGACATGAAACACACTCTCTCTTGATAGTATTATTATTCTATCATGAATTTGGACACAAACATATCAGTCATGTTCTTCACATCACAATATGTTTCTTAAGCTTTTTTCTCCAATGAATATGTCAGCACGATGGAATGAGATGGAGGAAGGATGGGTAATGAAGAGAAAGGAAAAATGAGGAGATTGGTGAGATTCCTTCCTAAGGAGAAACAAGGGTTGGTCCTATAATCCCATGTGGCAATAAATAAATTTTTGGGCTCTTGAACTTGCACACCACCAAAGATCATTCATTCATCTCATGGATGTTTACCATAAAAACATTTTTACTCTACAATTTATCATAAATAATTTTTTCACGTATATTTGGGGATTGGATTACACTTTTAGGTGTCGTGTCTCTATCATTACGAGCTCCAAATATTCTCCTATGTCTCCTCCTCGATAATTTCAAATATGAATGGTTCAACTCCTCTACCTCCTTTATGGTGGGTGTTCTCCTTTTCATAGGAAAATGGTCTTCAGGCTATGTATTTGTTTCCTCCATCGAGTCTCCTCAATCCTTGAACAATCTTTGTCACAAGGTTGGTATTTGTAGTGGGGGGTTGCAAAGGTTAATAAGTATGTTTTGTGTTTCCTACTTTTTAAATTTTTATGACCTTAATATAGTTGTTGTAACACACCCGACCCCTGAGTACCCTTTCTAGGGATGGGAGATCAATTTTTTTCTTACTTTAATCATATTGAATCATCTCTCTGAGGTCTTCTTCCTTCTTCAACTCACCCATGGATTTCTAAAGACTGTTACCAAGCTCTAATCCAACCTCTTGTTTGTAAGTTATGACATTCTAAAGCTATTTGGGTGTCATTAGTTGAGGTCCGGGTGGAACCCACATGGATCCACCTCATTAGTACCATCCTTGGGTTCCTACCTCATGTAGGGAAGGTATATCCACTGTCCAATCCAACGACAAGAATTAATCCTCATCTAACGCATAGGATGGAGGAGAATTTGACATTTGGTGCTTCAGCACTAAAAATCCCTTTTTCTTATTATACACATGTTCTCCCGAGTCCCGAATTCCCAGACTTCCGAAGACTCGGAATCTCTCCACATGGCTTCGGCCTTCGGTCCTTTCAACTTACCCATGATGATGCATCCCAAAACAATAGAGTCATGAATTCCCAAAATTCTAAAGTCCTGGAATCTCTCCACGTCACTCCGACTTTCGGGACTTTCGACTTACCCATGACACTACATCCGAAACCCCCAGAGTCCTGAATTCCTGGACTTCCAAAGTCCCAGACTCTCTCCATGTGGCTCTAGACTTTGGGCCTTTCGACATACCCACTACGCTACATCCCAAACCCTCGGAGTCTCGGACTCCTGAAGGGTCCACCCTCACACCAGGTGATGTACTAGATGTGAAGGAAAATACAGGTGGGTCTCTCATATGTCTCCCACCAAATTGACCAAACGATAAGTGCCAGGTGTGATACGGGGCAAGGCATAGATGACATGTGGCCCCTTCAAGGGGTAACATATGTCACATGTTAATGGGCACATAGGGTCGATGAGACGCACGATTCCAGGTGACATGTGGCATGTTAGTCATGGATACACGTCACCTTGGATGATGTCACCACACCACATCACTCTGGAATGATAGCCTTCCAAGCCCTTCAATATCACAGTTGAGGTGTGTCCACATAACCCCTAGATCGATGGCCTATGTTACTTTGTAACTTTGACGTTCAAGGAATCCATGTTGTGTCTTCCTCCTTACTCCTGAAGTGGTCAACATTAGGCTGACAATGGTATAGACCTAATGGTCAGAGGGGATCTCAAATGATCATATAATTGATGGCTCTTGTCGATTCATGACTTCATAGTTCGAGAGTTCTATCCACTCAATACTCATTTTCTCCTGGAGTAGGACTTCACTGAAGTGCTACACAAGAATCCTTCCACTGGTGGATTGGACGGTTGGGAGGGGTTCTATATGGAGTTTAGAGATCAACTACTTGAAACTCTAACTCAAGGATCCCTTTGTCTTGGTATTAGGCCACTCCTATAGGGACACCTGTCAATCTGAAACCCGTTGGAAAGATACGTGGCACATGCTTCAGGTCATTGACATCTCTTTGCTTTACCACAAAGCCACCACACATGGAATCATCATCGCTTGAAACGTGGACCCCCACACCCTCCTGATGTGATACACACATCCCCACAAACAGATGGATGAGAGGGATCATGAAGGATTCAAAGATCGACGGTCCAAAATACTTCACAACTTCAGAATTCGAAGGTTTTTGTGTTATGACGATGTTGCTCTCCCGAAGCGGTCAGCGTCGAGATGAATATGACATAGATCCAATGGTTGGGATGTTTCCCAGGTGTCCTCAAATATTTGGCCTGTATCTCTTCGTGACTTCAACATTCAGGAGTTTTGGTGGTTGTGAAGTTATATCCCAAAGTTCTGAACTCCTAGGGCCCCAAAACCAATAAGAGCTTCGCTCCTCTCAGACTTAGCAAAGGATTTCAGGGTCTTGGTTATATGTGACTTAATCTCATTCAAGAGGCTACACTCACAGTTCTTGTCCAAGAATTGGTTAAGGTCGCGGGCATGATTCTGTGGTCTCTTGGTTGATTGTTTTGAAGGATGTGTCTTCCATTCACTGACTTAAGTTCTAATACAGAAAAATGTATTATTCAACCTCTGAAGGGACCATGAACTCTTTCTTGAGTTCATTTGAATACCCACGTATATTAGTCCTTCTGCGAATACAAGGAGATAACCATGAACCATTCAAAAACAAGGGTTCACAGGATAACCATAAGCATTTCTATAAATAAACATAAAACGTAAAGTTAAAATCATAGACATTCAAATCATGCATTTAAATTCAAGTTGATATAGTCTATGGAATACTTATCTATTACAGTTAATAGCCAACCAACTGACTGTGGGTGTTCTCCTTTCCACCCAACCATAGGCTCAGAGGCATTCATTCTTATCACTTTGGCCACCTCCGTGCCAAGCCATTGTATCACTAAGGAAATTTTTTACTTTCTGAGAGAGTCTCTCTTTCTGTCACAACAACTCATGCAATTCCTTAGAGATTCTCTCTCTCTGTCACAACCTCTATGAATTTTATTAGATTCTCCCTCAACATAAAGCTCACTATATTCTTCTCATGTCATGTCTTCTACAAATTCTCAGAGATCCTCTTCTTGTTCTATCTAGTAACTAAAACATCTTATCAAGCTTCCAGTTCTTCTTCTCGTTTGGAGAGCCTCACATGTTGTTTGTCTTTTCTTATGCATATCTTGGTCACGCATTTACCTCGATGCGTCTCTTTCTTATCTGCCTTCTCGTGTTTTATTTCATTCCTTTCTCCTCCTCGGGAAGGTTCTAGACCTGTCCTATTCCTTCTTTCATAAGGAAACTCAAGTCAGTCTGGGCCTGTGGTAAAAACTTCTCTCTGTGGTTCTTCGGGCTGACAGTTTTTTGTCTCCCCAACCAGACCCTCCATGATTCCATTAATTGGGGTGGTTGATGGTTCAACCACCAATCATTTTATTTTTAACTAATTTCTCCTTGGGATCATGATGAGGCTTATTATTTCAGCAAGGAGAAATTTGGGTCATTTTGACATAATGAACCCTCTCCACAGTTTCCCCGCTCTTTTCCTCTAGTGATATCATGGCCAATATTTCAAGGCTTCACCCCCACAATAAATCATTGGAAATCTACACAATAATACATTTACATTGTTCCCATGCCATAGCATGGTGGTAATAATTAATCATTAATTACAAGCAAGGGGAAACATGGGTGTTACAATCCCCCCCGCCCTTAAAAGGAACACTGTCCTCAATGTTATTTCTCAGTAACACCTGTCATGTCTTTTTCATTCAGCTATTTCATAAATATCAATTCTCTTTCTTGGTCAGGTCCTTTTCAGACTCTTGGCCTTCATCACCCGCCTTCAATAATATTGGACAACAAGCATATTAATCACAATTTCATGTGGAAACATTTCATTTTTGTGAAAGATTCAAGAGGATTTTTTTTTAAAAACTAGCACAATACGTATCTATACAATTTGTGGATTCACATCCGCATGACTGTCTTGTTATCTTAGCTTATTGCTCTCTCTCTCTCTCTCTCTCTCTCTCTCTCTCTCTCT
>JZKD02S0135751.1:693281-734021 GCA_000966675.3 Picea glauca
AGATCCAAGGTACCAAATAATTTCTAAGTCTTGATTCTGGATAATGAGCTGAAGTCGATGGAACAAAACTCGTCACAGGAGGGCCTTGATGTATCCCCCATCAATGACACGAAATCAGTAACATATTTTGAAGGTGAAACAGAGTATTTTGAAAATCGGAGTGGACACAGGGAAGGCTAACACAGAGAGAATGGATAACTGTAGATGGACGACTTAATATAGGTTTTAGATGGACTTCTCTTGAACATATGAATGACAGGACCAATAATTTGGTAGCATTGACTCAAAGACGACACAGGGAATGACCTTGTAGCAAATTGAATGAGAGACAAATGGATTTCCCAAACCGGCTTCAAATGATGAATAGGGGGTGTCATGTTTAAGAGAGACACTTACTACCATTTAATATGAAAATGAAAATATATCCCTTTCCCAAATTCCCCCCCACCATTTCTGGAGAGTACCTCTTTATTTTTACGCAAGCTTGAGGAGGATAACATATGCTTGTTGATGTAAGCTCATCCTTCGAACGAGTCCCTCAGAGTATGTTTAACGAACCCTAAGAAGGAGTGGTTTGGTCCCATCACGGGTCTGACAATGTTTGTTTAACGAGTCCAGAGCTAGAAAACTCGAAGGTTTTTCAAGATTATAGAGTTTGGAAAAACAATTAAAAGAGAACTCTCTCAGTTCCTTTTTCGTAAAATAGTCTGGATGAGACCAAAAAAGAGATAAATTATCGCTCACCAGACACTTACTTCAAATACTTTATCGAGCATGAAAATAGAAAGGCCGCTCGACGATCTTTTCATGTTTAGAGAGTCTGAAAAGAGATTAAAGAGGACTCCAGGGGCGTTCCTTTTTCGTATAACCTTGTTGAGTTTGAAAAAGTGATAAAAGTATACTCAGTTACATTCTCACGTATTTACGAGCACGAGAAAGAACAAAGACTAAGCTCGGGATTGTTTTCATTTTTACGCAAGCTTTAAGACAAAAAAAAATTGTGCTTGGGCCAGGTTTCATTTTTACACAAGCTTGAACCAGAGGAAACTATGCCTAAGGTAGGTGGTTTCATTTTTACACAAGCTTGAACCATAGAAAACTATGCTTGCAACTTCCCAATGCATTATCTACGAATTCACATGGTTGGTACTTAGCCCCCAGCTTAAGAATCTAGCGACTCAACTTCAGCATGAAGTCCAGAGGCTAAGGCAAATTCCCCCCAAGCTTCATTTCATCCAACTACAAAGGAGAATGAAATTAAGCTTCAAATACGAGACGAAGGACTTGACTCAAATAAAGAGGGGGAAAGCTATTTCATTTTTTAACGAGCTTGACATAAAAACAAGAACTATGCTCGTAACCTCTATTTCATTTTTTAATGAGGTTGGTACAGAGATGCAAAAACTATCCTCAAGTGGTTTCATTTTTTAATGAGCTTGAAATTAGAAAACTATGCTCAAGTTTGGTTTCATTTTTTAACGAGCTTGAAATCAGAAAATCATTCTCAAAGACCTCTGTTTCATTTTTTAACGAGGTTGCCTCAGAGATGCAAAAACTATCCTCGGAACCTCTGTTTCATTTTTTAACGAGGTTGCCTCAGAGATGCAAAAACTATCCACATAACCTTTGTTTCATTTTTTAACGAGGTTGTTACAGAGACGCAAAAACTATCCTCGAAAGTGGTTTCATTTTTTAACGAGCATGAAATCAGAAAACTATGCTCAAAGATGTCTGTTTCATTTTTTAACGAGGTTGCCTCAGAGATGAAAAAACTATCCTCAGAGTCTCTCTTCTTGATCATGGATTCCAAAAGGACAATGCTCTGGAATGACACCATGTCAAGGGACAAAACTCGGTCATGGCTTCTAATAGGTCTTCACTGGAAGGAAGAAACACAATCTGGAAGGACACCATGTCGAGGGTCGAGACAGGAGTAAAGAGATCAGGCTCTAACAACCCTATTGAAGAGATCACCATGTCAACTACTGGATCTAAGTCATCAGAAGTGGAAGCCGTGGGTGACAACGCCACATAATTGACTTGTGGCAGGGGCGGTACCGTCTGCATATAAGAACCATTCAGGGAGGCAATCCAGGCAGAGTCAATGAATGAAAGTTGATCAACAGTCACAACCCGTCCATCGTGAGGGAAAGATATCACATGAAAAAGAGTAGACACAATAGATTTCATGGCATAGACATAATCTCGCAAAAGGAGTAAAGAAAAATCCAAGGGGTCTTGGACTACCATGACATCAATGAAGACAGTTTTCCCTCCCAAAGTTACAGGAAATTGAGAAAGGGTCCCTAAAGGTTGACTAGTTCTTCTGTTGAAAGCTAACATATTCTGCATAACTGGCACAAGTGGAGGATAACCCAAATCTTGCCAAGCCATAGAGGACAAAATACTAATAGATGAACCTTCATCTATCAATGTTTGGGGAACGTCCTGACCACAAACCTGTACTGTAATCTGGAAAGGACTATAAGAGGGAAGACGAGGTCCAGTTAGCACACCCCAATCAAAATGGATGACCTCATTACTTGGAGGGAGTTTCACAGGAGAAGGAGGAATACCCCTTGACACGATAGAGTCTGTATCAATGAGAAAAACATGGGCAATATCGGGTTTACTCTCTAGCGGGAGAGTAGGATCGACTGATGATGAGATCAAATTGACCACTGGGGTTTCATTCTCCAAGGGGAGAATGGGGTCGACAGGTGTAAATGGATCGACCACTTGGGTGACACTCTCTAACGAGAGAGTGGGATCGACCAAGGATGGGATCAGATCGACCTCTTTAGTTTCACTCTCTGAGGGGAGAGCGAGATTGACCGAGGATGGTATCGGGTCAACCACTGTGTCAACTGGTTCAACTAAGGACGTGACCAGATTGACGACATGATCAACTAGATTGACCAGTGAAGGGACCAGAGTGATCATTCCATCAACTATTGGAGGGTTGAGAGAAAGCTTACAGTATGCAGCTAGAAGTTGAGGCTGTGAAATAGTCATGTCTTCCAGTAATTTCGAGGCTTCATCCAGACGAGGGAAAAGATGAGTTAGATGACTCCCTTTGCATAACATACATGGGAACTTGACTCTACTTTTCTTCTTCCCAACCGTATCATGACTAGTTGACAGGAGGTCATCAGTATGTTGTTCAGAGGTTGATGACATGGGTTGGTCAGGGTGTGTAGACCATACTTCTATAACCTTGGATAGACCAGGGAAATCCTTAAGAAGATGGCTACCCTTATAAAGCCTGCAAGGGTATTTGAGCTTGCGGGTTGTTTGGGTGATCTTGACATCATCAACACTCACATCATGATTAATAGTAATTGGTTGTTTTCCAACATGTTTGACAGTGGTTGGACGTTTTGACCCTTGTTTATCTTTCTTCTTCTTAATCTTTCTTTTCTTCTTCTTCTTATTCATCGGGTTACTAGCTTCGAAACTTTCACTCGACCAAGAAGATGAAACAGAAGGAGACCTTGCAAGTGAAGAAGGCGAAGAAGAACTTACTAGTGAAGAAGGTGAAGGATCAACATGAGGTAGGTTGCCTCAGAGATGCAAAAACTATCCTCAGAGTCTCTCTTCTTGATCATGGATTCCAAAAGGACAATGCTCTGGAATGACACCATGTCAAGGGACAAAACTTGGTCATGGCTTCCAAGAGGTCTTCACTGGAAGGAAGAAACACACTATGGAAGGACACCATGTCGAGGGTCACGACAGGAGTAAAGAGATCAGGCTCTAATAACCCTATCAACGAGATCACCATGTCAACTACTGGATCTAAGTCATCAGAAGTGGAAGCCATGGGAGACAATGCCACATAATTGACCTATGGCGGGGGTGGTACCGTCTGCATATAAGAACCATTCAGGGAGGTAATCCAGGCAGGGTCAATGAATGAAAGTTGATCAACAGTCAAAACCCGTCCATTGTGAGGGAAAGATATCACACGAAAAAGAGTAGACACAATAGCTTTCATGGCATAGACATAATCTCGCCCAAGTAGTAAAGAAAAATCCAAGGGGTCTTGGACTACCATGACATCAATGAAGACAATTTTCCCTCCCAAAGTTACAGGAAACTGAGAAAGGGTCCCTAAAGGTTGACTAGTTCTTCTGTTAAAAGCTAACAGATTCTGCATAACCGGCGCAAGTGGAGGATAACCCAAAGATTTCCAAGCCATAGAGGACAAAATACTAACAGATGAACCTTCATCTATCAACGTTTGGGGAACATCCCAACCACAAACCTGTACTGTAATATGGAAAGGACTGTAAGAGGGAAGATGAGGTCCAGTTAGCACACCCCAATCAAAACAGATGGCCTCATTACTTGGAGGGAGTTTCATAGGAGAAGGAGGAATACCCCCTGACATGACAGAGTCTGTATCAACGAGAAAAACATGGGCAGTATCGGGTTTACTCTCTAGCAGGAGAGTAGGATAGATCGATGATGAGATCAGATTGACCACTAGGGTTTCATTCTCCAAGGGGAGAATGGGGTTGACAGGTGTAAACAGATCGACCACTTGGGTGACACTCTCTAACGGGAGAGTGGCATTGACCAAGGATGGGATCAGATTGACCTCTTTAGTTTCACTCTCTGAGGGGAGAGTGATATTGACCGAGGATGGTATCGGGTCAACCACTGTGTCAACTGGTTTAACTAACGACGTGACCAGATTGACGACATGATCAACCGGATTGACCGGTGAAGGGACCAGAGTGATCATTCCATCAACTATTGGAGGGTTGAGAGAAAGCTTATGGTATGCAGTTGGAAGTTGAGGCTACTAAATAGTCATGTCTTCCAGTAATTTCGAGGCTTCATCTAGACGAGGGCAAAGATGAGTTAGATGACTCCCTTTGCATAACATACATGGGAACTTGACTCTACTTTTCTTCTTCCCAACCGTATCATGACTAGTTGACAGGAGGTCATCAGTATGTTGTTCAGAGGTTGATGACATGGGTTGGTCAGGGTGTGTAGATCATACTTCTATAACCTTGGATAGACCAGGGCAATCCTTAAGAAGATGGCTACCCTTACAAAGCCTGCAAGGGTATTTGGGCTTGCGGGTTGTTTGGGTGATCTTGACATCATCAACACTCCCAACATGATTAACAGTACCTGGTTGTTTTCCAACATGTTTGACAGTGGTTGGAGGTTTTGACCCTTGTTTATCTTTCTTCTTCTTAATCTTTCTTTTCTTCTTCTTCTTATTCATCGATTTACTAGCTTAGGAACTTTCACTCGACAAAGAAGATGAAATGGAAGGAGACCTTGCAAGCGAAAAAGGCGAAGAAGAACTTACTAGTGAAGAAGGTGAAGGATCAACATGAGGTTGATGCTCTTGGGGGGAAATGCTTGTGACTGAAGCACTAACTGCATTCGGGATTACCTGAGTGGAAAAAAACCACACCGATAATCCAATAGTGAGACTTGGAAGGCTCAAAGTAGGGATGTGAGGCAGACCGATGTTTCCATAGGAAGGAAAAATAAAAGGTTCCCCTAAAATAGGGGTTCCTTCATTGGTCATTCCGGGAACTGACGCCATTAAATAAAAATCTAATCCAGAATCCTCTAAGGAAAGCAAACAACATACGCTAAAAAATATAGTAAACAAGCAAGCAAACAAAACCTTCTCACAATGAACGCACTAGTTGGTGATGAAATCCAACATCGCGGGAACAAAGTAAGAAGGAGTTGAGATAGAGCGGGTGGAAAAGTTACATTGACGACCTTCTTAATGGACTTACACCCTGGTGCAATCTCCCACACATAATCGTGGGTATACCCTGCAAGGAGCCCGAGTGAGTTTGGTCAACGTCAATTCCAGGTACCGTGAAGACTTTCTCCTCCACAGTCACCTCGGGTAAGAACCTAGAGAGATAGGCCACTAAGGTCACCACCAACAACAATAAATCCTGGGGGGATAGTCGACAGTCTGATCCACATTCAAGGGCAGGGTATCTATCCCGAAATCAACTCAAAAGGCTTTCACTCATCATTGTGAGTATACCTCCGAGTGATCCCCGTAGTACATGCAATCTCTACACTGATATCAACAAAACAGGGTGAGTAACTTTGCCAATATCAATGCAACCTCGTGCTTGACCCTTGTGTTAGAAAGGCTTCCTAGGAAAAAATGTAGTAAGTGGATTTAACCGCTCCCTAACTCAAGATTCTATGTTTGTTTGCAACTTTGGAAAGTTATCTTTCACACCTATTCCAAATCCCTACAACTAATCTAATGTAGGTTTGCTACCAGAAAAGATAAAAATGTCTAATCAATTTTTATAAGCGCTTTATTTTATGGCTGTTGTTACTCAAAAAGAAGAAAATGGCGTGGACAATATGGTGTTTTGACCGACTCGAAAATTATGCAAAGATATGAAGATGCAATCTTTTCATTTCGATGAAAGTTATGCTACGAGAAGGAGAAAACATTTATCATTCCCATATGCACGATGTCCCAAAATTCATTAAATTCCTCAATATAAATATTCTCAAGAAATGAGAAAAAGGTACTGAACACCAATGCACGATTCATGGCCCCCCCCCGACCATGAGGGGGAAATTTTTTCATAATTTAAGATAAAAAAATACCAAGAATCATGCAATTTCGCTACTTGAAATGCAAGGATGCCCCCAATCTAATATAAAGCAATAAATTAAATCTTTTTGTTTCAAAAATTTCACTAAAAGAAATAATGAACTTTGTTAAAACAAAGAAACCCAAACTAGTCTTTTCAATTGCATAAGAAAAGTGACCTTTCAAACAAAAAGAAAATGATAAAGCCCAAGAAAACTCAACTTTCAACTAATCATCGGTTCTTAACTAATCAAACACACTCAGATTCTGAAATCAAAGAGTATGGTTATGCCAAGAAAAGTCAAGAAACGAAAGTCAAGACAAAAAGTGACAAGAAGAGCCTTGCAATCCTAAGACTGTTCATGCATGCAAACAAAGACAATAAAAACACTAATCAATGGGCCAAGAAACACTTATGAGGCACTTAAGCTGATCTGGGCAGTTGAAGATGCCAAAACTCAAATCCAAAAAATTGAAAAAATGAGTTCGCAGGCTGGTAGTATTACCTAGTACGAGAATTAGGCATTCTCATAGATGGCCCTTGAACAAGGTGTGAGAACCTCACACTACAACCTAAAGGCAGAGTGCGAACTCTACCTATTCTCACAGGCTACAATGAAGTACAGTGCAAGAATGTCTGAACATAGTCAAAATTTTGGAAAATGAAGAAAAATTGAAAAAGGCCTCTGGACCCCAAGGGTCTATCAGGATATCCTGAAGACTCAAATATTGATAGGACAGGAAAAAAGTAAAACCAGAGAAAATGGCCACATAAAAATATCAAAAGCCACAAATAAAATAAGATTGTTCCCCAGTGGAGTCACCAATTTTGTTATTGGATAAATCTGTAAGTGCAGACACAAACTGATCTCCCTAGATCCACCTGGATCTAGAACAAAGCAAGATAGAATATGACTCTTTCCCTAGATTCTAACCATTGAATTAAATAAGAGGCAAGAACAAGGAACATACCTTATTATCGCTTCCTTTGGTCTTTGTTGCTCCCTCTTCGCTCCAACGCTCTCGTGCAGTAAAGACCAAGACAACACAAACCAAGTGGAGTGAATAAAGCATAATCTATTCAACAGTCAATCTATGTATATGATCAAGGATTTATACAATAAAGTGGAATTAGATTTATGGGAAAGGGACATATTACTGTATCATATTAATGGAAAGTAAAGATTACAACCTGAGCCTTGATGTTGCAAACTTCCTTTCAATGGCCCTTGGCTCCGACACACACACTTGCTCCCTTGCATGAATAATATCAACCACCTTTGATAAACTTGCTGGAGTTTCCTAGATGCTGTAGCTTCAGTCCTTCACACAATCTTTCACCAATTCTCGAATGCCTCTTGCTTCTCCTTGTTTGCTTCTTTTCTTAAACTTTTCCATGAGAATTCCCTCAATATATAAGAGAGAATGAATTAGTTACTTGGATAAGAATGATCCCAAAATATCAGGGAATCCAGTACTAGGATAACCATTCGAATGCCATCTCATCCTTCTAGAAGATTTCCTTCTAGAATCATCGAGAATTCATCTTTTTCCTTACTTTAGAAAGAGTTTTCACCCTAGCAGTTCAACATAGTGTGAACTTCTCACACCCTGTCTTAAGGCATCCTGCGAGAATAGGTCATTCTCGCAGGCAAATGTATTAGCAGCCTGCGAACCTCCTTCAAAAAATGATATTTATGGAAAGAGAAGAAAGTAACTTTTCTCAGGAGAAAGTTCTTATGAAGAGCCTGAGTACACCATCATCAATACATCATCATGATGACCAAAATCATGGGTAACACCATCAACAGGGTCCATATATGGGGATTCTTGTTATGTATGTAGATGATTTGATCATCACAGGAAAAAATGATGATCATATTGCACAGGTGAAAAAAGAGTTACATGAAGGTTTTAAGATGACTGATTTGGGACTACTTCACTACTATCTTGGAATTGAAGTATTCCAACATCCACATCATATTTTCATTTCTCATAGTAATTATGTAGCAAAAATTATTTAGTGATTTGGAATGCAGGATTGCAAACCATCTCTTACCCCTATGGAAAAACACTTGAAACTTTCAAAATTTGAAGGGGGGGAAATGGTAGACACCGCTATTTATAGACAATTGATTGGAAACTTGATTTATTTGACAAACACTCGACTAGATCTATCTTATGCAGTCAGTATTCTTTCACGCTTTATGCAGCAACCACGGGACATCCACTGGAATGCATCCAAAATAGTTCTTTGATATATCCAAGGAACAAAATATTTTGGTCTTATTTACAAAAAGAATAAAACTTTTGTACTTGGTGGATTTTCAAATGTCAACTTTTCTGGAAGTATTGATGATTGAGCATCAACATCAGGTTATTTAATGAACATGGGTTCAACATGAATGTCTTAGAGTTGTAAGAAACAAGCTACAGTTGCCATTTCTACAGCAGAAGCAGAATACATCTCAACATGGGAAGCAACATGTGAAATTGTTTGGTTACCAAGAGTTTTGCAGGACTTGGGAATTTCTCAAACAAAAGATACATCATTATTGATCAACAACCAGTTAGCCATTAAGCTTGCCAAGAATCCAATTTTTCATTCAAAGACAAAGCATGTGGACACCAGGTATCATCATATTAGATCACTCATTGCAAAGGATGTCATTAAGCCAATTTATTGTCCTTCAGAAGATCAGATCTTCGACATTTTCACAAAACCTCTTGGCAAAATAAAATTTACTAAGTTTAGGGATGAACTTTGTATCTATTGTAATGTATATTTGGATCAGAGGGGGGAATGTTAGATGATCCAAAATAAAAATATCATAGTTTAAAAAGTTAGAATAAAATGATTATTAACTTAGAATATTAAATTAATAATCTATAATATTTTATTAATAAATGGAGACATTTAGAAATAGAGTATTGTTGTAAAAGATACGACTCTAGAAAAGTGTCGTATCTTAGGCTCTAAATTAGAAGTATAGTTAGAATATTGTTAAGATAACATTTATTGTAAATGGACACTTATTTATTTAATAAGTGATCCATAACTAGATTTAGTTAGGATATTTAGCTTATATATATCTCATTGCAAGAGTATTGAGGTGTTCAGGTGTAAACTCTTGCAAATTCTCATATGTAATTCATTTTCATATTTAATAAAGTGTGTGTCTGAGGACACTTCTACCATTAGAGACATCATCTCATCAACATGATGAAGTATTAGATGCAATAAGTTCCCAAGTGGAATATTTGCAAGCCCAAAGTGCACATGCACCTTTGGTTAAGGAGACAACTTCAACAACTAGTGGCTCCTCCCCCTCAGTAGAAAGTCCATTCCCGAACCTAAACAAGGGAAAAGAAGATATGGAACCTTCTTCTCACTCCAAGCCCGATACTTGATCTCTTTTTTAGAGTATATATAGTCAAATTTTGTAATGTAATTACTTCTATCAGAGATCAGTCTTATTTAAGGTTAGATAGGATTAAGGTTAGACATGATTAGTTCAATGTTGGATAGATAGTTTTTTGTTCGTCATAGATCTAGTCTATAATAAATTTCTTCATATTTGTAACTAATATTGTCTCACTTGATGTCTCCATTGAATTTGCCCCGTTTACTATCAATAAATTGTGAGCAAGTATGAATTTTCCACAAAAGTTTCCTTGGAAAAAAGCTACAACTCAATCCTCTTTCTATAAGTCCAATCATACATACATGGTAAATAAAAATCATAATCCTAAGGTTTTGGTGGATTTTTAGTTTGCGGTAAAGGGCCTATGATAATAATCTATGTTTAAGGATGAATGGATTTGTTCAGATAGTTGGTGAGTTACAAATCACCTAGGCCTACCATTGGTTCCCATAGGTTCATTTTTGTGTTGTTTAAGCAGATGGGGCGACAGATAGTTTACCCTCTAGGTTCGCTCCTCAATTTCAATACTAGAAATTTTGCATGGTCCAAAATCCTTGGTCTGCCTATGGCCGCCATTCATTTCAATGCTCAGAAGGAAATAATAGGTAGAAGGCGCTAAAGATTACCTTATTTTAGAGTATTTTAAACTATATGATTTTGTATATATGGCTGGCCATCTCATTATCTCAAACAAAAGACGTGAATGACTCAGACACTCACGTGTATCTGCTGAACTTCCATATTGTGCGTTCTATGTTGTGCCTTTTCACAAGTTAATTTGGTAGAAAGAAGGGTGTGAATCTTTATCTGGTACAAAATTGTAAAAGCTCAGGTGTTAAGTTTATATTTATGTTTTCAGTTTTTCTGGTTTCTTTAGAGCTATATCTAGTCATAAACTTTCTGCTTCAAATTTTGAAGTAACAATTATTTTTCTCAAAATCTTCTCAATTTTGAAGTTTCACCTTCTTACCAATGGCAGGCGGAATAAAAGTGTTGAGGTTTTTCTAATGAAAATTTCTAAAAGTATTGGTGCTATGTTCATATATTTTTTCTTTGATGCGAAGTTTATATATATTGTTTCATTTTTATTTTCCATTAAAGAGGTTTACTGATCCAGGTGGATATTGGTGGCCACCCATCTATTCCAACTGGCTCCTCGTGTCCCTTTTTTGTTCAGCACATTCTTCTGTTGTGCTTTGTAATTGTGGGTTCTACACTTCTTGGGTTTTCTGAAGCCCCACACATACTCCAGGTGGATACATGTGGTCTCTCGTCTAATACAAATGGCTTATTTTGTATGTTTTCATATCATCACATCTTGTTGTACTTCTAGGGCTGTTTTGGGGCTCTAAACGTTGTTTTTTTGGCTCCCCAAAGTAAAAATTTAGATAGAGTCATATTTTTATAGCGGAGTGTGTATCTCTCTGAAAGACCTTTCCAATGGGCTATCACGCTCTTAAAACGGAGATTGTATGCAAACGTTATGACCCTTGGAAGTTGAGGTACCAAATTACACCAACTTACCCATAGAGCCCACATGAATTTTTCTGTTTCACCTTCTAGGGTTAGGTTTTTGGATGTCTAGGGTTTTGGCATTCATGAGTAATATCACAAAGGCCTCTAGATCCTCATTGTAATCAATTATTCTTAGAAGGATGTGCATAGCAGCCACATCTCTTCTCAGAGATAGATACCACCATTCGAGAAAGTGTTTCAGTTCTGCAGTTTTACAGTTTCAGCCTATTTCATTATTTAATGGAAGATATTGTTCACTGGATATTTGTGTTATTCTTCATATCTTTATGTTTATGGTATTCAGTCTATTAATCAGTTCATTCCTCTCCTAAATCCGGATCAGTGGTATCAAAGCGGTCTACTCTTCATTTATTTTTCTTCGTGCATGTCCCTGACAAGATCTAGGTACAAGAAGTTGGGACTCTGATCAATCGATCCATTACAAGATCAGTCGTGCCGAGCCCGATAAATCCCCATGGGGGAGAAAAGAAAGATGATGGAGTAGGAGATATTATTAAAATGTTGCTCAAGGAATCCCTCGCATGACAAATGAAGGAAATGATGGACAACTTCATGTAGTTCCTTCGATGGATGCCCATAGGAGAAGCATATTCATAAAGCGGCCATGCAACCCCCTTCAAGGTATAGATAAATTTTTATATTACATTATTTGAAGGACTGATAGATGCAGATGTTGTAGATAAATGGTTGAATCTTCTTGAAGGATATTTTTTGGTCCACAACTTTTCTGATATGGAAAAGATCACTTTTGCACTCCTCAAGATCGTTCCCCATGTTAAAGATAGGTGGGATACTTACTCTGAGAAAAGGGCCTTGTAGGAATACAAAATATTTTTGGTGGCCCCTACGTGGGATTCCTTCTGAGACACCATTAAAGAACAATACTACCCTGTTGGAAGCTACAAGTACCAGTACACCAAATGGACCACCCTACGTCAAGAAAGGGACAGAAAATACCATATTTCACCAATATTTTCCATAACCTACGCACCAAATTGGGTATCAAAGACTCTGAGCTTCCTTTGGCACTCAAATACCACAGTTGTTTGCATAGATACATTCAAACAGAAATGGATTTCCTGGACATCGCTTCATTTTGAATGACTTATAGATACACTGTCAAGATCAAGTATAAATTTAAGAATAAAATGAGATAGTTTGGATATGCAAACCCCTCACAGCTGAAGTAGGGAAAAGGAAACCCCAACACACACAAAAAGGGACCAAGTCAATATGGTCTCCCTTAGGACAACTAGTCCAAGAGGCAACACTAGAAGGGAAATGAGAAGATGAAAAATGACATGGGAAAATGGTGTGAGTACCATAAAAGTCCTTGGCATAACACCAAAGAATTCCACTCCAAGCAGCCCCTCATGGATGAGCTGAAGGATTCCGAGTCAGAGGCCGATTCTGATTCTGAGTCAAATCCTGAAGGAGAAAAGAAAATTATCTATGATGAACCTAGTGCCATTATCGCTACCACAAAAATTCGACCAAGCAAACCAGAAGAACTAGAGGAAGGGGAATGCCTCTTTCACTCGTAGATGTGGGTCAAGGGGGATCCACTTCATTTCATTATTGATAAAGGTAGTCAAAAGAACCTGATTTCAACAGAGGTCTTCAAGTGACTGGAATTGCCAATGACACCGCACCTGCAACCCTACACCATCGGTTGGCTTCGCCAAGGAAGAGATCTTTGTGTCAGCCAATAGTGTTGTCTGCCCTATGACATCAAGACTTTAAAATATAAGGTACTATGTGATATTTATCCCCTTGAAGTTTGTGATGTTATTTTAAGAAAACCATATTTGTGGAAGCACCATGTTGTGTATGAGTCTAGACCCCGCATTGTTATTATTACTTTGGGTAGACAATTGTATAGGATCGCATAGGCAGCGCCGCCTACTACTATTTCTTTAATCCCTTCTAAGAAATGCAGTAAGGTCATTTCACAAACCAAGAAGTTCATATTCTTTGTGATCCATGCTCACAATAAGCAGAAGGTCACCGCCACATCTGTGGCCTCTACACAACACCTCTCTTTATAGCATAAGCAAGTGAATGAGATCGTGGAAGAACACTGAGACATCTTATCATCACCTATAGGGGTACCGACAAACTGCCAAGGAAATCATCCAATTGATCTAACCCTCAACGCACCTCTAGCTAATGGACCAGTCTATCGATGCTCATTGATGGAGAATGACGAAATCAGGTGTCAAATTCGAGAGCTTGTTCAAAAGGGGCACATTAGACCCAACTCCTCCCCTTGCAGAAGCCTGATTGTACTTGTGCAAAAGAAGGACGGGACTTGGTGACTCTACATTGATTACAGAGCCTTAAACAAAATCACAGTCAGGAACCACTACCCCATTCCCAGAAATGATGACCTTCTTAACCAACTCAAGGGGGAAAAGTTCTTCAAAAAGATTGATCTAAAGTTTGGATACCACCAGGTTCCCATCGAACCAATTGATGTATGGAAGACAACCTTCAAGTCTAAAGAAGGTTTCTACGAATGGCTAGTCATGTCCTTTGTCTTAACAAATGCACCAACCACTTTCATGAGGTTGATGGATGATGTATTGAGACCCTTCACCAACTCCTTTGTCATAGTATATTTGGATGACATCCTCATCTTCAACAGAAATTGGGAGGTGCACATGCAGCGTATTCAACAGGTTTTAAGCACTCTGTGGCAGCACAAGATTTATGACAACCTGGAAAAATACTCTTTTGGACTGAACAAGGTCCAATACTTGGGCTACATTGTTGATGATCATGGGGTACATGTTGATCTAGCTAATATCCAAGTCATCCGTGACTGGCCATCCCCAACCACACTAACCGAGCTTCAAAGATTTTTTTGGGATTCTCCCATATTGCATGGGCCCTCAACTAGGTGACCAAGGGAAGTGGTAGGGCCAAGTTTGTGTGGGGGAAGGAGCAACAACGAACATTCAATGATTTGAAGAATCGCTTGTGCTCAAATCCAATACTCTTATTGCCCGATCTACATCAACCATTCGAGATTGAGACTGATGCATATGACTATGTTGTGGGCATAGTTCTCGCTCAGCACGGGCATCTGGTGGAATACCATATTGAGAAAATATTTGATACTGTCCATAAATACCCCACTTATGACAAGGAAATGTATTCCACTGTACAATCTTGTCTTCAATGGAAACATTACATTCCGGGGAAAGAGACAACTATACACATTGATCACAATCCTCTGTAGTTCATACAGACACAGGGGAAATTGCAGAATGACCGCCATTAGAAGTGGTCCACCTACCTGCAACAGTTCCATCTCAAAATCAAGTATAAAACATGTATCTCCAATCTTGTCACTGACTGCCTCATTCGGCCTTCTGTGTCTGCACCACCACTTTTCTCCATTCATGTGGACATGAAGCATATGAGTGTCCCCAACTTTATTAGCAATATCCAGACTTCGCCACCACATATCATTTCTTGGGTACAGGCAGAACTATCACTGATTTTCACATTCAGGAAAAAATCTCATGCCACCTGGGCCATATCTATGTTCCTAAAATCGAGCGTGCAAATCTGATTTGGGAAGCTCACTACAGTCGGGTGGCAGGAAATTTTAGCATAGAGAAAACTGTGGCCGTTCTTCAGAAACATTTTTATTGGCCAAAAATTCGACATGACATCAACAAATATATCAGATCTTGCATTGCATGCTCCATTTCCAAGCCCGACATCAAGAAGAAAGGCTTATACACCCCTCTTACTATTCCCTATAAGCCTTGGGAATCCATCTCAATGGACTACATGTCTGGTTATCCATCCACCAAGAAAGGAAGTGACTGTGTGTTTGTGGTCGTTGATCGGTTTTCAAAGATCGCCATTCTCACAGCTTGGAAGAAGAATGTCACAAAGGAATATACTTCCAAGATCTTCCTCGAACGAGTGTGGGTCCACTTTGGGATAACATAGACCATCATATACAACCGAGACAATAGGTTCCTCATCACCTTTTTGTCGAGTCTCTGGTCTCTATTGGACATAAAGATCACAAAATCCACTGCTTTCCACCCCCAAACCAATGGACAAATAGAGGTCATCAATCAGACGATTATGTACATCCTACGCATGTACAATTATAAGAATCCACATACATGATATGAGAGTCTCCCATATGTCCAACATAGTTACAAAATGGATCTCCATAGTTCCACTGGCCATAGCCCATTTCAGGTGGGTCTGGGATTCCAACCCTTGGGACCCATTGATGTTGCACTTTCTCTCTCCACCACATAGATAGACTCTTCCCCTGATCATTCTGCAATTGAAAAAGCCACCAGATTCATTGAGCGGATTCATCACATCTGCCAACAGGTCCAGGAGAATTTGCAGAAATCCAATGCTAAGAACATGCAACACCATGATCAACACAAGGTACCACACCAGTTTTAAGTTGGCGACAAAGTCTGGTCACATTTGCATAAGGAGCATCTCACTGGGGCCCATTGGAATCTTCGCTCACTTTGTTATGGGCCTTACACTATCACCAAGGTTGTGGGTAGAAATTCTTTTGAACTCAACACTCCACCCTTCCTTGGCATGCATCCAATATTCAATGTGGACCTCCTTTAGCCATATTTTCCCCCATTATTGGACACCTTCGAGATCACAGAACAACTGACACTAGCATAGCTCAACCCTGACTGCATGGAGCAAGCATCCACTGATAAGATAGTGGACACACAGGTCAAGGGAACTCTCCAACAACGGATGCAACTTTATCGGTTTATCAAGGCTGAGCAAATCTTACACCAAGCCAAGTGGCTCACCCGAGGCCAAATCTACCAGAAGTTTCCTCACCTAATGGGGGAACTCAACACAATGGAGACCATTGCTTCCTAAAGGGGGAGGATTGATTCAGGTTGATATTGGTGGCCACCCACCTATTCCAACTGGCTCCTCATGTCCATTTTTTGTTCAACACATTCTTTTATACTGCTTTGTAATTGTGGGTTCTACACTTCTGGGGCTATCGGAAGTCCCCCACATCCTCCAGGTGGATACAGGTGGCCTCTCATCTAATCCAACTGGCTTATTTTGTATGTTTTCATGTTTTCACATCTTGTTGTACTTCCAAGGCCGTTTTGAAGCCATAAACGTTGTTTTTTTTGCTCGACACAATCAAACTATAGACAGAGTTAGAGTTTGATGGTGGAATGTGTAGTTCTCTGAAAGACCTTTCCAAAGGCCTATCACGTGCCTAAAATGGAGGTCGTATGCAAAATTTATGACACTTGGAAGTTTAGGTAACTAATTACACCAACTTACCCATAGGGCCTACATGAATTTTGGTGTTTCACCTTCTAGGGTTAGGTTTCTGAATGTCTAGGGTTTTGAAATTCATGAGTAATATCAAAAAGGTGTTTGGAGCCTCATTGTAATCGATTTTTCTTAGAAGGATGCACATAGAAGCCACATCTCTTCTCATGGATAGCTACCACCATTCGAGCAAGTGTTTCCGTTCTGCAGTTTTATAGTTTCAACCTATTTCATTATTTAATAGAAGATATTGTTCACTAGATATTTGTGTTATTCTTCATATCTTTGTGTTTATGGTATTCAGTCTGTTAATCAGTTCATTCTTCTCCTAAATCTAGATCAGTGGTATCAGAGTAGTGTGCTCTTCACTTATTTTTCTTCGTGCATGTCCCCAACAGGATCTGGGTACAAGAAGTTGGGACTCGAACCAATCAAGCCATTACAAGATCGATCACCTCGAGCTTGAAAAAAACCCATGGGGGATGAAAATAAATATTATGGGATAGGATATTCTATTAAAATGTTGCTCGAGGAATCTCTCATGCGACAAAGGAATGAAATGATGGAAAAATTCGCACAGATCCTTCGATGGCTGCCCACAGGAGAAGCGTCTTCATCAAGCGTCCATGCAACCCCCTTCAAGGTACAAGTAAATTTTGACATTCCATTATTTGAAGGACCAATAGATGTGGATACTATAGATAAATGGTTGAATCTGCTTGAAGGATATTTTTCAGTCCACTAATTTTTCGATAGGGAAAATATCAATTTTGCACTCCTCAAGGTCGTTCTCCATGTTAAAGACTGGTGGGATACTTATTCTGAGCAAAGGGTCATGGAGAAATCCACAATATTTTTGGTGGCCCCTACATGGGATTCCTTCTGGGACGCCATTAGAGAAAAATACTACCCTGTTGGAAGCTACAAGGACCAGTACACCAAATGGACCACCCTACATCAAGAAAGGGACCAAATAGTACCAGATTTCACCAATATTTTCCATCCCCTATGCACCAAATTGGGTATCAAAGACTCTGAGTGTCATCCGGTGCTCAAATACCATGAATGTTTACATAGATACATTCAAACAGAAATGGATTTCTTGGACATCATCTCATTGGGCATGACTTATAGATACGTTGTCAATAATCGAGCATAAATTTATGCAGAAAAGGCGAGAGTTTGGATCTGCAAACCCCTCAGAGTCAAAGCAGGGAAAAGGCAACCCCAACCCACACTACAAGGGACCAAGTCGAGATGGTCACCCTTAGGAAAACTAGTCCAAGATGAAACACAAGAAGGGTAATGAGAAGATGAAGAAGGACATGAGAAAATGGTGTGAGTACCATAAAATTCATTGGCACAACACCAAAGAATTCCATTCCAAGCAGTCCCTCATGGTCGAGCCAAAGGCTTCCGAGTTAGAGGTCAATTCTGATTCTGAGTCAAATCCTGAAGGAGGGAAGAATATTATCGATGTTGAACGTAGTTCAACTATCGCTACCACCAATGTTTGGCCAAGCAAACCAGAAGAACTAGAGGAAGGGGAGTGCCTCTTTCACTCGCAGATGTGGGTCAAGGGGGATCCACTTCATTTCATTGTCGACATTGATAGTCAAAAGAACCTAATTTCAGTATAGGTCGTCAAGCAACTAGACCTGCCAATGACACTGAACCCGCAACCCTACACCATCGGCTAGCTTCACCAAGGAAGAGATCTTTGTGTCATCCAATAGTGTCGTCTACCCTACGACATCAACCCTTTCAAAGATGAGGTACTATGTGATATTTATCCCCTTGAAGTTTCTGATGTTCTTTTATGACAACCATATTTGTGGAAGCATCATGCTATGTATGAGTCTAGACCCTGCAATGTTATTATTACTTTGGGTAGACAATTATACAAGATCCTAGAGGTAGCACCGCGTACTGCTATTTATGTAATCTCTGCTAAGCAATTCAGTAAGGTCATTTCACAGACCAGGAAGTTCGTATTCTTTGTGATCCATGCTCACAGTAAGAAGAAGGTCTTCGCCACATCGATGGCCTCTATGCAACACCTCTCTTTGCATCAGAATAAAGTGGATGGGATCATGGAAGAATACAGATACATCTTCTCATCACCTATAGGGGTACCAACACACTACCAATTCAAACATCCAATTGATCTGACCCCCATCGCACCTCTACTTAATGGACCATTCTATCAATGCTCGTTGATGTAGAGTGATGAAATCAGGCATTAGATCCAAGAGCTTCTTCAAAAGGGTCACATCAGACCCAACTCCTCCCCTTGTAGAATCATGATTGTACTGGTGCAGAAGAAGGATGAGACTTGGAAACTTTGCATTGATTACAAAGCCTTAAACAAAATCATAGTCAAGAACCACTACCCCATTCCTAGGATTGATGACCTTCTTAACCAATTCAAGGGGGGAAATTCCTTTAGCAAGATTAACCTGAAGTCTGGCTACCACCAGGTTTTGATCGAACCAACTGATGTATGGAAGACAACCTTCAAGTCTAAAGAAGGTCTCTACGAATGGCTAGTCATTCCCTTTGGCTTAAAAAATGCACCAACCACTTTCATGTGGTTTATGGATGATGTATTGATACCCTTCACCAACTCCTTTGTCTTATTATATTTGGATGACATCCTCATCTTCAACAGAACATGGAAGGAGCACATAAGGCATATTCAATAGGTTTTGAGCACTCTGTGGCAACACAAGCTTTATGCCAACTTGGAAAAATGTTCTTTTGGGATGAACAGGGTCCAATACTTGGGATACATTGTTGATGAGCATGGCGTACATGTTGATCCAGCTAAGATCCGAATCAATCATGACTGGCTAGCCCCGACATACTTACCAAGCTTCAGATCTTTTTGGGACTAGCCAACTTCTATTGACGGTTCATGTTGGGATTCTCCCATATTGCATGGTCCCTCAACCAAGTGACCAAGGGCGGTGGTAGGGCCAAGTTCATGTGGGGGAAGGAGAAACAATGAGCATTCAATGATCTAAAGTATCGCTTGTTCTCATCTCTAGTACACTCCTTGTCCGATATGCAACAACCATTCGAGATTGAGATTGATGCATTTGACTATGATGTGGGCATAGTTCTCACTTAGCATGGGAATCCAGTGGCATACCATAGTGAGACACTCTTTGATATTGTCTGGAAATAACCCACCTATGATAAGGAAACATATTCCATTGTATAAGTCTGTCGTCAATGGAAACATTACATTCTAGGGAAAGAGACGATCATACACATTGATCACAAGCGTCTCCAGTTCATACAGACAGAGGGGAAATTGCAAAATGACATCCATCAGAAGTGGTCCACCTACCTGTAGCAGTTCCATCTCAACATCAAGTATAAAACATGTATCTCTAATCATGTCGCTAACTGCCTCAGTGGGCCTCGTATGGCTGTACTCACCATTGTGCTCCATTCTTGTGGACATGAAGCATTTGAGTGGCCCCAAATCTATCAGCAAGATCTAGACTTCACCAACACATATCATCTCTTGGGTACAGGTACAACTATCACTAATTTTCACATTCAGGACAAACTCTTATTCCACCTGTTCCATCTCTGTGTTCCTACAAGTGAGAATGCAAAGATGATTTGGGAAGCCCACTATAGCTGGGTGGCAGGACATTTTAGCATATATAAAACTATGGTCATTCTTCAGAAAAAAAAATTATTGGCCAAAACTTCGACAAGACATCGGGAGATATATCATATCTTTCACTTCCTGTGCCATTTCCAAGCCCACCATCAAGAATCAAGGCTTATAAACCACTCTTCCTATACTTGAGAAGCCTTGGGAATCCATCTCAATGGACTACATGTATGTTTTTCGATCCACCAAGCAAGGAAATGATTGTTTGTTTGTAGTCATTGATAATTTTTCGAAGATGGTCATCCTCACAGCTGTAATAAGAATGTCACAATGACAGATACTACCAAGATCTTCTTCGAATGAATGTGGGTCCACTTTGGGATACCACAAACCATCATCTCCGACCAAGACAACAAGTTCCTCAACACCTTTTGATCGAGTCTCTCGTCTCTGTTGGACACCAAGATCACAAAATCTACTGCTTTCCACCCCCAAACTGATCACCAAACATAGGTTGTCAATCAGATGATTGTGCACATCCTTCGCATGTACAATTCTAATCATCCATGTACATGGGATGAGAGTCTCCCATATGTCCGATATAGTTACAACATGGCTCTCCATAGTTCCACCAGCCATAGCCTATTTCAGGTGGGTATGGAATTCCAACCATTGGGACCAATTGATGTTTCACTTCCTCTAGCCACCGCACAAACAAAATCTTCCCCTGATCAATTTGCGATCGACAAAGCCACCAGATTCACTGAGAAAATTCAACACATCTGCCAACAAGTGTAGGAGATTTTGTAGAAATCCAATGCTAAGTACAAGAAATGCCATGATCAACACAGGGAACCAGACCAAGTTCAGGTTGGTAATAAACCCTTGTTACATTTGCAGAAGGAAAGTCTCACCAAGCCCCATCAAAATCTTTGCCCACTTTGTTATGGGCCTTTCACTATCACCAAGGTTGTGGGTAGCAATGCTTTTGAGCTCAACACTCCACCCTTCCTTGGTCTGCATCCAATATTCAATGTGGACCTCCTTCGGCCATATTTTTCCCCATTATTGGTCACCTCTGAGATCGCAAAAAAACTGACACCAACAGATCTCAACAATGACTACATGGAACAATCATCCACTCACCAGCAATAGATCCAACTTTATCGAGTTTTCAAGGCAGGGAAACTCCTACACCAAGCCAAGTGGCTCACCCGGAGCCAAATCCAACATAAGTTTCATCACCTGATGGGGGAACTCAATGCATTGGAGACCATTTCTTCCTAAGTGGGGATGATTGATCCAAGTGGATATTGGTGGCCACCCACCTATTCCAACTGGATCCTCATGTCCATTTTTGTTCAACACGTTCTTTTGTACTGCTTTGTAATTGTGGGTTCTACACTTCTATGGATTTCTGAAGCCCCACACACCTTCCAAGTGGATACGGGTGGCCTTTCTCCTAATCCAACTGGATTATTTTGTATGTTTTCATGTTATCACATCTTGTTGTACTTCTAGGGCTGTTTTGGGGCTCTAAATGTTGTTTTTTTGGTTCTCCATAGTCAAATTGTAGACGGATTCAGAGTTTGAAGATAGAATGTGTATCTCTCTAAAATACCTTTCCAATGGACTATCACACACTTAAAACGAAGTTCGTATGCAAAATTTATGACCCTTTGAAGTTGAGGTACCAAGTTACACCAACTTACCCATAGGGCCCACATGACGTTTGGTGTTTCACCTTCTAGGGTTAGGTTTTGGATGTCTAGGGTTTTGACATTCATGAGTAATCTCAAAAATGCCTTTGGAGCCTCATTGTAATCGATTATGCTCAGAATGATGCACATAGTATCCACATCTCTTCTCAGAGATAGCTACCACCATTCGAGCAAATGTTTTAGTTCTGCAATTTTACAGTTTCATCTTATTTCATTATTTAATAGAAGGTATTGTTCACTGGATATTTGTGTTATTCTTCATATCTTTTTGTTTATGGTATTTAGTTTGTTACATAAAAATGAACATTTCTCCGAACATTCCACTTCATAAGAAAGACCCTATCAATCAATACATTTGGATGGATATTTCAGATATTAATGCTAAGAATATTTATAGAGTAATCTCTTACTTTGTGCCTACCATTTCTTCCTTTTATAAGAAAAACAATCTAGATAAGAAATTTTGTCCCTACGAAATCTTAGAACAATATATTTACAGTTTGAGAAATGAAGGTAGTAAGCTCCTGTTAGGAGTCTTTAATATTATAACTACAAGTAATCAAGATATTATTTTAAGCAATAATTTCAACCCTAATCCTCCATGTCTAGATGGTGGCCTTGTTTTAGCTAAAAGATACAAAAGAAACTATGAAGACTTGATCAATATTTTTTTTTATACTAAGCTAATCAAGCTCTATAGCTCTCAAGATATAATAATTTAAATGGGATATAATGTAGTGGCTAAAATCTAATTTAATTCAACTTGTATCCATGGGTTGGGTAGTAGTGTCATGGATCATGTGATATTAGATATTCTCATATACAACCAGATAGTAAAATTTGACATTTTAAATCAACATGAGCCTAAATGTTTTGATATACCTTTAACCCTAACTCTAAACTCTGTCATGCACAAAATCTCCATTGAAGAGGACTCCAGTAACCAAAGGCACTTGCATTTTGAGAAAAATAAAGATGATCTTTTCTTTAAGGACTTAAATAGAAAAAAAACATATGTTATCATATAAGAACAATATTGAAGACTTATATTATAATTTTATGACAACCCTCTCTACTTCTATTAACAAATTCTCTATTCGGGTGTTATGTAAAAATAAAAATAGTACAACCAACCCTTTGTATGATAACAAGTATAAAATTTCTAGAAAATCCATCACAAGTGCTTCTAATCAGTCCTTAAAATCCGATAAGATAAGTAGATACAAAACCCTAATTAAAAGGAAAAAAGAAACAATATGAAAAGAAAGCAAGAGAAATTTTTTCACATATCTAAGCTAGATATTAAGAAAGTATAGAGGAAAATTATAAATAATAAAATTAAAGAAAATAAAATGATTCCTTCAAGGGATTTGAATTCCCACCTTAAAAATATCTATGAATCCATTATTATCATCGACAACATTCAAAAGGTTCCTACAAAAGATGTTTTTTTTTTCTATAGAAGACATAAATTTTGGGGTTAAGTGACTCAAAAAGGAAAAGATAAGGACATCAAAGGTTACCAAGCCGAAATCTTAAAAATTGGAGGGCATGTCCTCATTTCTCACATATAGACAAGCTCTTCAATTTATCAATCAAACATGGCTTCCCTAAACCTTGGCCTTAAATCCTCATTGTACCTATTTTTAAAAGTGGGGATACAAGAAATATTTTTAATTATAGGACCATTATGATTAGCCCCATTTGAACTTAAAGCTATATGGAAGTATTTTGGAAAACAAGATATATGGCTAGAAATATATGGAAAATGAGATAAACTCTAGGACTTTTTTCGATATTATCATTCAACTATGGAACACCTTGTCATGCTTAGACTCATTGTGGATGAACTACTACATATGTACAGAAACAAACGACGTCATACTCCAACAATATGGATAAAATCGGTTGTATTGTTGGAGTTTACTTGCATTTTTTTAATAAAAGCCTTGATGTTTGTCCATTATCCGACAATAGTGACTATCGTCAAATATCTAACATTTGTCCAAGTCAACGATCATTGATTATTCAACGGGTGACCATGTCAATGATGTGTGTACTGATGTTTGACGAAGTCAATATTTTTGTTTGTTAAACACCATCTCTCTGGACAATATCTGTCGAAAGTCTAATGAAAGTGCAATACATAATTAAAAAATTTTGAAATATTAAAGATGTTCAACATTGTTGCTATATTAGTGATGATTTGCAGAGGTTATAAGGGATATTTTTAGTTCAGAACACAATTTTTTTTTATTTTGTTAATTTCATTACAAATAGTTAAACCACCGAAGTTGATTTTTTATGATAATCATCACTGAAAGTTTCGTAAGGAAAAATATCACATAACATTCCTTCAGGAGGAAAAGGTCGAGACTTGAGATCTACATTGGTTGAGGATTTGGGTGATAAAAAATGTTATTTCCCTTGTAAACAATGCAGGGGCTATAATAGAAGGAGACTTTAAATAAAAACAACTAAAAATGGTTGTAGTGAGTATGGACACCTTGAAGGAAGGCATGAATATTGTCCCTTGGTAAGTTATTCTTTCTATCATTATTATCCTCCACTAATATCTTGAATTGGCAATGCAATCATAATTATTTTTTCCTTCATCCCATTTGATCTTAGATCTTAATTAAAAAAGTAGCATAGGGATATTTTCATTGTTTTACTTGCATAGGGATCTGTTTGAGAAATATTTGTAGAGTTGTTAATTCCTCTTTTGATATTGGTATCGACACTCTGTTTGAGAATTATTTGCAGAGTTGCTAATTCTTCTTTTTATATTGGTAATTGTTTCATTTTTAAAAGTTTTGAAGATCAGTTCATGTTCCTAGTAACATCGACATTTTCTTTTAATCACTAATGGAAAGTGGAAATGCCACACAAGTTGAATGTCATATTTGTTAGGAATAGGACAATAAAAGAAATATGGAGATTCCCTATTCTTGTTCTGGCACCTTGAAGTGTTAATACTTATAATCAATAGGGGTCATAAGGACATTAAAGGAAATATGGAGATTATGTTCTTTTCTTTCGTATATTATATTTGTAAACGTTTGTATTGTTTTAATATTTTTTATATACACTAATATTTCTTGATTTTTTGTAATTATAAAGGAGTGACGCCCTGGGGTACTGCCCGTGGAGGAAGACACGGTTATACAAGTGCATGTTTAGGAACATGGAGCAAATATTGAAGATTAAGTTAATGATCATATGGAAGAAGATGATGACGCTAATAACACAGTTGAAGAAGATGAGAAAAACATATTGATCCATGAGACATTTAATAATTCTAGAATGGATGATGATGACGACCAACTTGATGGTGTTTTTTATATACCTATACTTGAGAAGGCAATTCAACCTCTTTATGAAGGCTCTAAAACAAGACTTCTCTCTGTTATATTGTTGTTGGTGAACTTAAAGGTTATGAATGGTTTTTCAAACAATTGTGTCACACAACTGCTAAGGTATGCAATATATTTTTTCACACTTAGTACATGATGATAAAGGTTTTATTTTTCCTATATTTTTATTTTTATTTCATCATATGTAAAATTTAGATGCAATATGTATGATCAATATTCTTTACATTAACCAACATTGATTTTTTATGTTGTAAATTGTTAGGTGAATTTTTGTTACCATCGTCAAATGTTTTATGTTGCACATACCAAGATTTACATGCCATAATGAAAGATATTGGAATGGAGTATCAAGTTATTCATGCATGTCTTGATGATCATATTCTATATTATGGAGAATATGCATCAAAAGAAGAATTCTCAAAATGTCAAATTAGTAAATATCGAACTGATCAAGTAACAAAAAAGGTGCCTCGCAAGGTTCTTCATTGTATTCCCATATTTCCACGTTTGCGGAGATTGTTCAAGTGAAAAAGAATAGCATAGTTTATGGATTACCATGCAAAGAACAAAAGTAAATATGGTGTTCTTTGAATGCCTATAGATGGACATGCATTTAAGAAGATAGAGGAAATATGGACACATTTTAAAGATGAACCTCGTAATATTAGGCTTTCATTGGCAGATGGCGGTGTAAATCCATTTGGTGAGCACAAATGTACTTACTCAGTGTGTCCTGTATTTGTTATCAACAATAACGTTCCTCCATGGATGTCAATAAAGAGGGAGCACATAATGTTGGCCATGATTGTTCCAGCTATTTGTTTAAAATAATATTTTTTAACACGATAACATCTCATTTGTCTTGTTTGTTTCATAATGATGTATTATATTTTTTTGTTTACTCATATATGTTCAATTATGTCTTATAATTATGTTTGATATTTTTTCATTAGGTAAGTACCAAGTCAAATATATGAACGTATATATCGAGCCTCTTATCTAGGAGTTACTAGAGTTATGGAACGACATCACTATGTATGATATCTCTAGACCAGTAGGTGTGCAAAGAGAATTTAAATTCCATACAATGCTTGTATGGACAATTCATGATGCCCCAAGGCTAACACATTTATGTGGTATGTTATAACGTTACCATGCACTTTGATATATAGTGTTTAATTTTATGGAGTTCATATCATGCATGTTTTTAATATAATCCCTTCATTAAACATACTTCAAATAATTGATATAAAATTTAATCCATCTCTTGTAGGTCTTCAAACAAAGGGTAAATTTTCATGTTCAGTTTGTGGTTCTAAGATGAAATCTCGTCATTCAATAAGTTTAGGAAAGGAGGTGTATGATGAGTATAGGCACTTCCTCTCTAAGAACCATAGGTATTGAACTACCAAGAAACATATTGTCAATGGGAAAGAAGAGACTAGATTAAAACCAAGGAGATTGACACCTCATCTATGGAAGTTGCAATATAATAGAAATTGTCAATATGTATTGGATCAAATCATCTATGTATATCATACATGAAATGTTTGGAATATTTTTTATTTTTATTGCATTTATATTGGATCAAATCATCTATATATATCATACATGAAATGTTTGGAATATTTTATATTTTTATTGCATTTTGTTCATTGTACTAATTGACAAGCATTGTTGTGATATCTTTAATTTATATGATTCATCTTGAAGGTCGCCATGAAGGAATTAATAATCAGGTGCTTCCACTAGGAATGAAAAGTTATCCCATACAATTTAGTAATCTCCCCTACTATGAGCACCTAGAAATAGTTCACTTGTTTGATACAATGCACATCGGGAAGAATGTAACAAAAATGTTATGGTGAATCTTAGATGGAAGGAATGATAAAGAAAAAATTGTGAATATTTGTAATGACATTAAGGATGCCAATCATGCAATGCAAAGTGTGATTCATTCAAATAGCAATGTAGATGGCCAAAATATAAGCACCCTTCCATGGTTATTGACAAAGTAGAAAAACAAGGATATAAAAGAGGTTATTGAAAGAAAAAAAAAAATCCCACTAGATTTTATTCAAACATAGAATATTCTAACAAAGAAAGGTGAATTAGGTGGGGTGAAAACTCATGATTGACATACCTTGATTAAGGTAATTATTTTGGTGCATATATTTCTATATTGGTGAGATATCTTGTTTGTGTTTTTTTTTTCTACTAATTTGAGAATAAATAATGATTCATATTTTATGTTACCTTATGTTCTACCTCTATCTCTCCCAGACAACTTTGAAAACAATGTCAAACAAGTTATATATGATCTTGACAAATACACGAGGTAAGTGGCGATTTGTGTGCAAAGTGTAATTTGTTCAATTTGTTATACAACTTATATTTGACTGCATATGTTTTACGTGTAGTACTATATACTTTTTTGTTGAAACCTCCAATTTGTTTACATCGTTTGTAGATGGTTTTCATATAAATAAATCTATAAAGAAGACATAAATGATTGGAGGTTACAAATTCCTCGTCTAATGTATGAAATGAAAAGTATCTACCTCCGACATTTTTCAAAGCACAAGAACACTACCTCGTACACCAAGTTGAGGAGATTGAAAAGTGTAGACCTGTACACACAAGGTCAATGTGGATGGTTGAGAGGCACTTGAAATCATTGAAGGCTTTGGTTAGACAAAGAGAATGTCCTGAGGGTTCTATGGTAGAGGGATATATGGTATATCAAACCATAGTTTATATTACTCAATATCTTCCTAATGTAACTGCAAGTATTAAGGTGGATCACATTTTTCATGTAAACTCCATCAACAAATTTGAAGGGGAGCACCTATTGGGGAAAGGTAGAATGAGGAAAGTGACATGTAAGTAGATGGTGGGGATTTATAATACATTTTATTTTTTGTTTTTATGTATATCGTAATTATTTAATTTTTATTCTTGCTGCATAATCCATTTTTATGAAGGTATACCATAGTAACTAATTATATGTGATTTGTTTTGTTTTAAAACAACTGGTAGAGAGTGGGATGAAATACATTTATACATTGCAAACAATCTTGATTGGATGAAGGTATGGATTGAACGATGTACACGATCTAATTTAATGGTAGGTTATCATGGCATGGTGTGGCTACATTGGTTAAAGAAGTTGAACGTAAAGGAGATTCCAATCTTACATAGAGGGAAAATGAATAACATATGGTTTCAAAGATAAATAGTCAAGCATATTCACCCATACTATTTTTTTTTTAAATATTATGATGTATATGGCATGTTTTTTTCTTATAAATTTGCATAATTTCCAAGAATAAAGTTTATCAATTGACAATGTAGTTTTTACATGTCTAACAATTTCAGTTGAAACACCAAAAGGGTATGTGGTGCAATGGCTGCAAATTTCACATCAAAAAGTTGGATGAAAAGATCAAATCTATTGATAGTGGGATAATTGTTGTATTTTAGGTTACTAATGTTTCCTCTAGAAGTGATAGACATCCAGAAGTCTCTGATAATTGATACTATGGGTTTTTAGATGATATAATTGAGTGTGACTTTAAATCCTTCAAATTAGTTATGTTCGATGTTAAATGGTACATCCCATGAATGAATGAATGAGCGTGATCCTAATAGAATTGTTAATCAACATACTAACATATTTACCTTGGTTAATACAAGGAATGTTGAGCCGAGATCAGAGCCCTATGTTATTCCAAGCTAATGTGAATAGGTATTTTACTCAGAGGTTCTAGGTAGAGAGGGTTGGTCATATGTTTTTATATATGATCCAAGAGGAAGACCGGTAATGTATAATGTATTGGAAGAATATGATATTGAAGAAGAAGATGATGTAGAGGAGCAGTTAGTTCATGTGTCAGACAAAGACATTGTAGAAGTTCAAGGAGATGTTCTAGACAATGTTTTGGATGAAGATGATATCAACGATGTTTTAGATGAATAACTTGAAGAAGTTGAACCAAATGTAGGAGACAATGTTCATAATGATGATATAGACGATTATGTGATTGGAAATGATGACATTGATGATGATGTTGATATGGCCAATCCTTATGACATCAATTCTGAAGTAGATGATATAGATGTTGATATGGCCAATCCTTACTACATAAATTATGAAGTAGATGACACAAATGTTGAGTTGGATGAAGAAAAATATTAATGATATCAAAATGTCGAAATGTAGGAGGTATATTGTATTTATATGGTTTTAGTTGATTTTTTCTCTTTCATTTACCTTAAAAAAAATCTTAGTTTTTATGCTTGATTCTTACTATGTTGCTTTCAAATATTTAATAGTAGATAAATTGGGTATTGGGGAATTGAGAGGGGTGTGAGGGGGGGAAGGGTCCATATGAGCTTCCACATTCACGTGATTATCCTTGTTCAATAGAGAATACATTATTCTTGAAACCAAGAGAAACTCATTATGGTTTATACCATCATCTCCAATTTTAACTTTGGTTTGTCTAACAATTTTCAAGCTTGTCCATTAATTACCACTTAATGGAAATAATTCTTTAATTTGACCTCGAGTAGAGTGTCTTGTGAATTGGGCCAATGTTGAATTTTTTTAGTTTGTTCTTATATGCACTAAAATTTGACATGGTTATAGTAGATGCATGTGTTGATGGTATGGGAGTGTTTCAAGACTCAACTACAACTCACATAGAATTCAACAATCAAATGAAAAAATTAGAACCTAACTGTGAAGGAGATGAAATTATCCATCATCGCATTTTTCATCATCATTATTAATATTTTATTGCGACAAGGCCATTTCAATCAACATGTTCATCGTTCCTATAACATCTTCATCGAAAGTTTTCATAAATAATTATCAGTGAAAGGGGCACCCCTACCCCTAACTAAGATCCTCCTCTTGCAGGAAAGATAATACTTTCAAAGGAATGTTTTGGTGCAATCCATCATAATCAATTCAATGGCTAGGTACCTTGGTAACATAGGTATATCTAGGTCACATTTAATGCTACTTTCAATGCAAATATAGCGATACCACAACTTTATAACCAAATATCTACCTTAATCAAGTAAAAAAAATTGTGGTGCACCATGTGTAATACAAAATGCATTTGTCTAATGAGTCCTACCACAGGGAAAGGGGATACACCTAACCCTACACTGAGTTCCTTCCCTAAAAGATCTTCAAGTTATTCATGTCAAATTTATAAAACTTATCCACACCTACCCAAAGTGTGTCCCATCCTCTAGAAATATTCATCATTATTGATAACATTCTTTTGTCACTTATGTCATTAGGGGTTAAGAGTTAAAGTGATCAAATTTAAAGGAGATAATGATTATATGTGTTAAGGATTATTGGATGAGAGATTATACACAAGGGTTATAGAGGTTATGTGATATACTAATTATAATTTAAAGGATATAAGGGTTGTAAATAATAAGGATTATAGGGTTCACATAAATTATGGGTTATGGTTTGGAGATGATAGTATAATTTGGACGGTTTTTATTTTTTTAATTATCTAGCTAAATTTGTATAAATCCTCTCAATACTAACTCAATGTGTAATTAAAATGGATCAACTAATATATATTGTTTAAATAAATATAATAATGTTAATATATAACATTTAAATCAATATAATAATGTTGATATACAACATATAAATCAATATAATAATCCTAAATTTCCTTTTCAAGCCTTGCATATGTTCATGATGATCCAAGCAATAATAGAATAATTCACTTTCTCTTACTTTTTTAGTGCTTCGGCCAGGAATGTAACACATTCTCGATGTGAAAATGGACTTTATAGGAAGTATCCTCTTAAATGATGTTTATAAGTAGCTATGTGACAAGTAGCCACATTATAAAGATTTTAAATTTTAATCTCATGTTTAATTATATTTCGTAAGTCTCTCTAGAAAGATTATAAGTAAATAAAATGACACTCATATAACAATTAAAATGTATGGAAATAAATAAGTATGCGTTAATATATATTTATATTAATTAAATGTCATTAACCAAATTCCAAATTCAAATATGATTAATTAAAATATGTGTGTGTGTTATACATATGTTATAACATATAATGTTATATGTTATAACATATAACATATGTTATATGCTATAACAATCGACCAACGCCAATTCAAATTACATTCTCGTGACAGACCACAATCGATCGACGTCCATTCAAATTACATCCCCACGACAGACCCCACAATAGAGAGACTCGTTGACCGGCATGTAAACCCTTGACAGTACCAAAACCATGTAGAAAAGTGACAACGTGACCCCATGATAGAGACCCCTGGATCCTACAAACCCACATGGACAAGAGATAGAGTGACTCCACATCCAAGGAGCCACAAAGATAGACCAAGGGAATCAGTAACGACAAATCAGGAGCCCACCTAGACCAAAAATGGCGTCCAAATCGGTAAATGTTTTGTGTGCTTGCTTTATTTTATTATTAGTCCATTATCACTCTTTCCATGACCAATTTGTTTTTTAACTTGTGATCAAGGAAGGGAAAAAATTATAGAAAATAAAAAACCGTGAATCTTGTTGCCTTCATTTCAATTCATGACCTAGTTCACAAATGTGGTTGAATGTTTTTTCTTGTTTCCTTCATTTCAATTGATATGTCCATTAAATTAACGATAAAAGAGCTATAATGCATTTGTATTAAACCTTGAACCTCTACCACCAATCTATTGATATAAAACTAGTCTTTAACTTGCAAAGGTTCACTCACAACAATCAAGGGTTAAAACCCTAACATATTATATACCATTAGAAAGGTATCAAATCACCTACATCAATTCTAGCATTGTTTATCCCTTTGGATTAGATTCAGAACATAATTTGATTAAGAAGTCATGAAAATGGAATTTGGCCATCTAGATGGTGTGAAACTTAAACCCTTTGTAGAGGATCAAGGATCTGCACCAGGAAGTAGCAACTAGGATTTGCAACTGTGATTTGCAGCTCATATATACAGTGGAATATAAAAGAGAATACTTCTAAAAATAAGAAAGAGTAATGAGATATGCTTGTGAACTATGATAATGCCTTGAAGTCGCAGAATTTGTGATATGATGTAGCTAAGATTATAGAATGGGATATGTGGCTTGGTTATAGAGATAAAGAAATGATATAGACCAAGAAGCTGAAAGAAGATGTCTGATGTGAAATCTTGTTTTTCCAGCAGCTTAAAAAATGTTGAGATGGAAACTTGGAAGCAACCAAGTTTTATTCTTTTGTATATGCACTGAGGAAAATGCCAAAATAAGGGGGAGGGGAAAGTAATACTCTAATTTTAAGTTAAAGAATGATATAATGTTGAATTCTGAAGTGAAAATATCCTTGTAGAATGTTGAAGAGTTGAAGAATGTAGAAGATCAGGGATCCACAGCCGGAAGTAGAAATTAGGATCTGCAACTCATATGTACAATGGAATATATAAAAGAGAATACTTTTGAAAGGATAGAAAGAGTAATGATATCTTCTTGTGAAGTATGATAATGCCTTGAAGTAGATGAATTTATGATATTTTGTAGCTAAGCTTCTGGAATGGGATCTGCGGGTTGGCTATAGATATAAAGAAATGTTATAGACCAAGATGATGAAAGAAGATGTTTGAAGTGAAATATTTTTTTGTCATCAGCTTAAAAAATGTTGAGATGGAAACTTGCAAGCAACCATGTCTTCTTCTTTTGTATATACACTGAGAACAATGCAAAAATAAGGGGGAGAGGAAAGTAATACCCCAATTTTGAGTTATAGAATGCCAGAATGCAAGTAGACTTCCACCATAATGTTAGATTGAGATGGTGCTATAATTTCAATGGAATCTCTAGTGGACACATAGTCAGGCTAATAAGGATAACCACTAGATTATCTTCCACAAAATGGGGGAAATGTAATCCATGTCATGAGATGGTAGGTTGGAGGCAATTAAAACATTCCCTAGATCTCATGTAATGCAATCCACACTACAAATATGTGTTATACCTTTTTCCCTTCTTTGGTGGTCTCTGTCATGGGGTTGGGAAGTATTTTTCATACAGTGGGTCTCAAATACAAAAATTAGGGATATGGATCTCATCTAAAACATTCTATTTGGGCCCATGCACTGCTTGTAGTGGGGGGTTATAGATAGTGGGCATTGTTGTAATATGTTAGCATATGTTATAACATAATTAATTAAAATAATTCATAATTACATTTCATAGATTTCAATTGACTCTTATCCTTTTATGCCCATTTACCATCCCATCGAAGTTTTCATATTGTCTTCATATTTATCTCTTACTTGTTCTTTTCTTATCAAACAATGTGACTTATTACATTTTTCTTGTTCTTATCTTATCTAGTATGACACATTGATGATGGGATGACTCCAAATGTGTGGTTTTATAGGATTGAAAGATAAAATCCTATTAAATATTTATGGAGGACTTTACATGATATTGAAAAAACTTGTAAATTTGTTGGATGGGCTCTCTTGAAGTTCATATGGGTTGATGTGTGTTATATCTAGTGGAATTGTCACAATCTAGAAAATGTTTCATACTTGGTTTCCTCAAGATTGTTCATCACATCCCTTATAACACTCACTAATTGTTTCTCTCGTTTGATTGATTGTTATAGGACTTACAACAAAACATGTATTTGTTATATCTATCTTCATAGAGTGAGGGAAGTTCAAGTAGAATAGAGGAAAGTGAGACATCTAGTAGGTCTAACAGGCGGAGATCAACTAGAGATGAGAATATCAGAAGAAAAATCCATAGACGCATGGAATTTTTTCTTGCTAAAGGGGGGTCATGTTCTTATGATGATGAGAGAATAGATGAAATTGAGGTTCCCTTGAGGTACAACCATCTAGTGAAATGATGGGTAGCCAAGGATATTTCTCAAACAAACACTAATTTTTGTGTCAATGAAAGGATATATCACATTGCTCCATTGTCATTACATGGTTTGGGGATACTTTACATGAATGGCATAAAGATCTATTACGATAGAATAAATGAATTGATGGAGTATGTGGGACCATGTTACATCTAGTCTAGTATACAAAAGTATGCAGAGATATGGTGTGGTTAAAAATTATATACAACAAAAAGACAATGATCAAGATAAAGTAACATATATTTATATTTAAGGAAGGCCAAAAGAAGTGGGAAATATTGCAGGGTTTATAAATAGTACATTAGCTGTAATGAAAAATAAGAAACCCAATTGTGTTTTTGAGGGGCGTGAAGGAAACCGTGTATTTGTATTTGCAATAAAATCAATAGTTTCAAGGGAAGAGTTGTTGATCGATTACGATTTGAATTGAGTAGATATAGACGTTTCTATTATGAGGGTGATGCATATACTATTTTACCTAACCTGTAAGAAATGAATATTATATTTTATGATTGTCATTTACTGTAATATAGCTACACCAGTCAATGTTTCACAAACTATTGCTAGTCCATGAACAACACTAACACATATTTCAACATCTTTCTCATCAATATTTTCCATGACAAGACAAGAAACATACAATGTCTTGAATATGATCCTCTAAACTACAACTAAAAACTCATATGTAAAGACATTTAATAATAATATTGATCCTTGCTTTGCTACCACATTAGGATCACTTCTTAAAGTTGTAAATATTTTGATGTTATGTTTTTTACAAGTAAATCTATTTGCACACATTTGATTTTCTTCAATTTTTTCTAATTCTTGTATTGACATTGCTTTGTTGGCAACACCATTGTCCTAGGGTGAAAGGGGGAAGGAAAAATTCTTAGAGGATTCCATAGATTATACAAAGGAATGTATTACCAATGAACACATTTATTCCTCCACCAACCCAATCCAAACAATAAGGAAGCTTGTGAGAAAATCAAACATTGAACTTTCTTCCTTGATTTAGATTCATCCTTGGACATAGGAGATAAATGAAAGAATTAAATCCTTGATGGAAAAAATTCAATGCTATGGGGTAAGAAAGATCTTTATTTATCCTATATATTTATTTTGGATTTTAATTTTTATACTCTTACAAGTCCTTTATAAAAAAACTCTTTATTTTTACAAGAGTTTTTTCAGGATTTTGATCCCCGAGATGTGCCTACAGATGCTGGTGTTGGTGTCAATGCCATTGCTACACCAACACAAAATCATACCGACACACTAATCACTTATACAAGTACACCTTCTAGGGTTGATGTTGGTACTACACTCGGCCCTGATGAGAACATGCCAGAATGTGCACGTGATGATGCATATGTAGAGCATGGATTTGCAAATTTTGAAGCATGCTTTCCTAGATATTTCCATGTCACTAGCATGGGAACACTACCGGTTACCTTTTTGGTAAACGATGAGATCATCCCTATGAAAATAGAAAACATTCTAGGTATCTAATATGTGTTTTATTTATTATGTACAATCTAATTGAAATTTACATATAATATGTGATTATTTTAAACTAATGATAATATGTTTTTGCAGGAAACGACACATTTTATAAGAGAATGAATGAATTCAAATTGGATATCTTTGGGCCCACCATACACACAAGGTGGAATTCCCAAATTTCCAAATTAAAATATGAACTTATTAACAAGTTGGTTGGTTTGTTCGGTGAGGGATCCTTCAACAAATTTGGATTCTCCTCAAAAGAAAGTGCATTGAGACCAATATAGGGTTCATCTACAAAATAACATTAAGTATGAGTGCCCTCCAATGATTCTTGAGAGGGAGAGGAAGGCTCTATAGGAATATGCAAAGGACAAGATGCTATGAAAAGAAGGAAAGACACCACCTGGCTCAGGAAGGTATGTGACACTTCTAATAATGTAATTATGATGCTTTATCATCATTGCGACATATAATTACATATTTGAAACTTTTCAATACAGGCTCCTAGACACATCCAAATCCACCAAGGTCAGAATATAAAAACATGGGCAACATAAAATTGGCCTGGGGGGTTACTCCAAATTGGTAGTACGAATCGTAAGTATAAAAAAATCAATTGCATCCAAATAATATATTGTTAACAATTTTAATTTAATTGCACAGAAGAATCAAAATTCATGTTCTTATGCAAATATGTAGGGATTGGAGTTCAAATAATATCCAACACAGGAAGACCTCAATCTTTCTTTCAATAATGACTTTTAATCCATGGTTCAATGCATAAAATATTGGGGGAGACACAACCTTCCAACACTCAAACCGACACACGGATAAATAAAATCAACGAACATTATTTATAATTAATTACTTGTACATCCTATTTTCGGCCATAAATTAATGTGTTTGTTTTTTTAAGAAGAGAACCAACTAATAAAGAAGTGTTCCCACTAGCGGAACACAGCCTAGTGATGGTAGAGTGCCACCCAATGAAGGTAGTGTGCAACTTTGTACTAGAGGTATTTCATGTTCTATAAAAAATGTAATATGGATTACAATTAAAAATATTTAATTTCAAATGGTGTATTAATTATAATTGTACATGTTTCAGTGCCAGAGCATATAGAGGATGAGGCTAGATAAGAAGAGGATCATATGGCCACATCTGAAACTACTCTCCTTGCCTCCGCTACTCAAGTAGGTAAATATCACTCTAATGATCCTTTTATTAATGAAAGTTTAGGGGGGAAATGGAAAGTTGGGGAGCACGATGGCTAAACCTAGCAGGCAGGGTGGTGTTAATAAAGTCTTTCCTTTCGACTCTCCCCATGTTTCAATTCTCCAACCTTCTCTCCCCAAAGGGAATTCTTCAAGCAATAAGCCATCTCATCCGCAGATTCTTATGGTAGGGAGGGGCCTCAAATCACAAAAAACTCCACCTGGTAAAGTGGGAAATGGTCACCCAGTCAATATTTAGGGGAGGGTTGGGCATACGAGACCCTGAAATCACAAACTTGGCAATGGGAGCCAAGCTTCTCTGGAGACTAATCATAGGGGACAATGACTGGTGGAAGCAGATGCTTTCAAGTAAATACAGGATAGGGAAAATAATAAGAAGCATGGATAAACCACACCACAACCAGACAGGATCCCAAATCTGGAAACTAATAAAGGGAACCTCCCCCTTCTTTAGAGAGCACCTCTCCTGGATTCCGGGAAATGGAAAATCAATAAACATATGGCAGGACAAGATCTTTGGGGTAACCTTTAACCCCAGCAATGAGAATCTATCAAATCTAAAAGGTTGGATGCTGGGATGAGGAAAGTGCACTCTATTCGATATCACATCTTGGAACAACAATGGAAGTTGGAAAGACTGGAACTTGGGGAATGTACCCCAACATTTAGAAGAACAGGCTCAAGGCCTGATCATGCTTCTAAAAGGGGAAGCACCCATTCAAAAAACCTATCCAAACAATAGGGGCTGGGGGAGCCAGGGGTACTCAGTCACAGCAGGATACAACCATTTCGAAAACACGGGGGGGAATCAATCCTCAGCAAAATGGAAAAACATCTGGAACCATGAGTCCCTCCCCAAAATAAACTTATTCAACTAGACTTTATCCCATTGCAAGATTTTAATAGGGGAGAACCTCATGAAGAGGGGATTTCTTGGGCCCTTCAATTGTCCACTCTATAACAACAATCAAGAAGATATCAACTACCTACTATGGGACTGCCCCTTTGCAAAAAGTTGTTGGAACCTAGACTATGGGGACCTAGCCTGATTTATATGGTGGCCTTCTTCCCCCCATCCCAACCTGGGGAACTAGGACAAATACTATCGAGGCTCCTTCAAAGACAAGCCGACTCTAAAGCAAGTGTGGTGGGTGCTAGAAAAATTTCTATGCCGGTAGATCTGGAAAACAAGAAATAGGAAAATTTTTCAAGGCAAGATCACCCCCCCTCAAACAGTAGCAGCTAAGGAAAAGCTTCTACTCTCTGAAGCTATATGTTCTCGACCTCTGAAAATTCAATATACAACAAACTGGACAGGCCGGGAAAAACACTGGATGGCAAGCTTCAATCTCAGGACCGTCAAGCACCCCCAGACAGCTCCAAGATCAAGATGGCAGCTTCATCACACATTCAACATGGAACTTTGGATCTAGAAGCAAAAAACCCACACTCTATGATTCGATGGTGCCTCTAAAGGAAAACCAGGGGATGCAGGCGTGGGGGGGATCCTTTACGATTTCGGGGGCAAAGCAGAATCTAGATACCACTAGAATCTAGGGACAAACACCAACAAAAAAGCTGAGGCATACACTCTCCTCAAGGGAGTTCAACTAGCCCAATCCAAGGGAATAAGAAAGATTGTTGTCCTAGGTGATTCTCTCACCATAATAAGACTGATGGTCAAGGGACCAAACCCAAAATATGTGAACTTAAAATAGATCCTGGACAGAACTAGGCTAGCATCCAAAGAAATCAAGACTACCTTCTTTCACATCCTTAGAGGCAATAATAGCGAAGCAGACAAGATGGCTAATGCGGCCATCGAGACAAATCCCGACACTCTCAGCATTGACAGAGTTTTAACCTCAACCACCCTCTACTAATGAACCTCCAATAGATAGTTAGAGACAACAAAAGGAGTTCCCCCTCTTGGAACTTAAGCAACCCTTGTGATCACATGGAGAGGAATATTGACAACCTTACCCAAATGCAACTAAAAGGAACATCCTCAACCTCCCAAGTCGAGTTCCACCATGTGCCCGAAAGGATAGCCATGACACAGTTGGGTGGACTCTTTCAATTGTCCACGTGACATCCTATAGTCACAACACTTGGAAGGCATCATACGAGAACTCTCTACCTCGCTTGTACAATATGGTCTCTTCTCCAAGCAGTGCGAAATCCTCTCCTCGCATGAGAAATACAGTGTACCAGGCTTGCATGTGTGGACATGATGGACAGGCCTCTCATCTCCCCCTTCGATTCATCTCCCCTGATGTCAGCCATCCCTCCATGGTGTCGCTCAACACTGTGTACAAGATGCTTCCCACAAACTCGTGGGTTCATTCGTCATCCCCCTCCTCAGCAAACTTACATCCATCCTTGATCTGTGCATGGCCCTCATGGGAATGCCACTTTGCTCTCTTTCCCCTCCAGACCCCCTAGGTTCTTATTGCGGCCTCCTCGCCACCTTGTATCCATTCTCGTTTTCCTCAGAGAGATCCCTGGGTTATTTATAGAGCTTGGAGCCTAGCCCCCCTTTCACTCTGTGAAATGCTTATTTACAGAGCTTGGAGCCTGACCTCTCTTTTGCCTCCTTCTATGCAGTCTCTTAGTCATGCCCCCTCGTGGTTGCCTTTACAACTGGGTCCTATGAAGAACCCACAAGAACCAGTCAATTCTGGCCTCTCCTCTAGCGACAGTGAAATGCAACAGGAGAACACAGTGTAGGAGGACTCAGACACCTATCCAAAAGAAATTTGCGAACATGAGTGTGGAGGATGCAACAACCTTCACAAGCAATTGGTAGCGCTGAGTGCCAATAGGGATTTTGAGATGGAAACTCTCTACCAACACTGTTTTCTGATCAACAAACTACAGGATGAAAGCGAGGCACAAAGAAGTCAAATCACTACCAGCCGGGAGTAGATAGACACCCTTCAGCTCAGGATGGACCATCTTGAGGACACACATCCCCCTACAAGCAATACAGGAACACAACAAGGATATTCGAGGAATGTCCAGTCTAATTCGATTAATCAGGTACTATATCTGAATGTGCCCCTCTCTGACTTCCGGATAAACGAGAAACACCCCAAAGCAGAGAAAAATGTCTAAGATAATCATTCTTTCTATCAAACTGATCTATGTTTTGTCATATAGCATATCTAAGTAACTCCTTTTGCAAAATTTATGGAGGAAATTCACCACACAACAATTTTTGTAAGAAAAGGGGTTACTTGAACACCCTAATTTTTGTAATATTCCTAAGAAAGAAGAACTCAGGAACAACCTCTCAGGGCTGTTTTTCTTTTTTGTAAACTCAGTGGGTTTATCCACACCAATTAATGTATTTTTACTAGTTCTTGTTAAATAATAATAATAATAATAATATCAATTTAATATTTCTTTCTTATTGCATTTGA
>JZKD02S0135751.1:744536-783400 GCA_000966675.3 Picea glauca
GTTCACAGATCTACAACCATCATGACAACGTACAGATGGATGGTCTATAGGCGATTCTGGACCCCCTCCACCGTTCTTCCTTTAACGGTGGGGGGTGGGGGTCCGAAATGAGGCAATTTTTCTAGTGGGCCCTGTCCCAACGTGTCATCAATCCATTGCATCAAATCTCCTCTGCTCCAGAAAACTTACCACCGTACCGACAATAGCATATCGCTCCTACCTCATGATGTCATCCTCCATTATCCCGCCATCTTCGTCCCTACATTTGCAATAAACCAACTTAGGATAAAATCAATAGGTCAATAATGTTAGTAATAAATTTAGTATAGTTAGGTTTATGTTAGACTGGTTAATAATAAATTAATTAATGATTAATAATTGAGTTAGTTGTTAATATTTTGGTTAGTTTGTCAAAATAAACATTAATAAAAAAATAAACAAATATAAATTAAAAATAATTAAAAATGAAATATTACTTAAAACACAAAACTAAAAAACAAAATAAAATATATAACAATTAAAATAAAACAAAGTAATAAAAAATATAATAAAAACAAAACAAAAACGTAAACAAACATGTAATAAAACATTAAAATCAAAATAATATTAAAAAAATAAAAAATAAAAAATAAAAACCAAACTAAAGCCTATCCTAAGTTCTACCCACCCCCCAACTCCACGCATACTTTCCCCAAAGCAAATTAAATCAATGGATATAAAAATTTCCGGACCCCCCCTCACCATCCGAAGATTAACGAGAGGGGGGGGGTCTGGAATGGTTGTATTTCTTAAACTACCCTTGAATAGGTGTCATCTCCACAGGCCAATAGACCCCCCCCCCCCTAAAACTTCTTACCACCTCAGGGGGGTCTGAAATACCACCCTTCCTAAACAAAAACCGCTTTCGCGACATTTTGACCAATCTTCTTCCGAAGCCGATTGAAGAACAAAAACCTCTCTTCATTTTTTCATAGGTTCCATGAGCAGGGAGAATCAAAGATGTCTTTCAACCTCATTTTTTGGATTTTTGGTTTTCCTTTTACAGTCCTGATCTTGCGGGAGCTATTACGGTGAGATGGAGGTGAATTGGGCGAATCCAAAGGAGTTTTTTATCAAGAACGTACCCATATACAATAAAATCCTTCATTTTTTCCCCAGGTGACATAATTAAAGAGAAACAAATGTCTGAGTGGACCTCTTTTTCACAAAAATTCGGCCCGTCTTTCATGGAGGAAAATTCCATATTTTTGGGGATTTGTGGCTATTTTTGGCCGAGGCGGTTAAAACTGACTTACAAAACTTGTTGGGGAATCTCTCCTATTTATTTAGATAATTTTAATGTAAATTGTTGTTGATCATTGCACCCAGAAAGGCTGTTCTCTGCAATTTTTTAGATCCACTAGTAATACAAAGGAATTGATGCACAAGATTCTTGCATCTAGACATTGGTGATGTTTTTATTGCTATGTTAATGTTTTCTTACTCTGTTATCACCTTGTTTTCTAATTCCAATTGTTAAAAGGAAGTTAAAGAACAAAATTTACCTCGGGTACTCTGTTTCTGGCCTTTTATCAGTTTGCATGTTATTCTTCTAATTTTGAGTTAAAGAAATTCTTGAATGCTTCTTTACTTAAATGAACCTCTCACCTGTTCTATCTTTCCATCACATTTTATCTTAATCGATCCAGTATCTTGGATATCTCGCCCTGTGAAGAATCCCTTTAAAATCTATTGATATGACCTTAAGTTTTGACACAGACCCCATAGCCCAATGGGATTCTAAAGAAATCATTCAGCCAAACACCTCAAATAAAAAAACAAACCTTGTTCTACATAACTAGCCTAATATCCTAATTCAAACAAATCTAAATTTGACAGAGAGATCCCTCTCTGAGTCTTGGAGGGATAGATCCCTGACTCGAAGTGGTTTTGATGTTGCCTCTGTGAATGCCTCCACATCCTTGGGAAAATTACAAAGTGCTAACATAGACCTCAATTGCTTATGCATGCTAGTCCAAATTTCTGAGTTAGAACGTTATTATCATTGAGTCCTCTCCATTTGATCACCTAAAACTCATTTACATTTACTGTATAAACTGATGGGTATTGGGCTTACCTTCTATGCAATATGAGGGTGAATTATAGTGCTAACATTTTTGGCGTTGTTGCCGGGGAACGAATCGAAGAAATTTCCCTTGGATAGAATGACAAAGAAACTTTGATTCTGAAGGTGCATCATATATCAATAACATTGAAGATTGCAGCTTGCACCTGGAGACTCCACTGTTTTAGTTGTGGCTCCAAAGGGAAAACACATGAGGTCTAATCCATAGCTGCCTCTGACTACACCTAAATATGACCTAGAGAGGATTATTAAGAAAGGAAAGATTTCTCGAGAAGGATTTTAGTTGTTGTCCCAGATTGAAAATATCCCTGGGAAGATTGGCATTGCAGAGATCCAGTTTTATATGGTGAACTAAATATGGACGCATTATTCTAACTGATTATCTTACACCATGGTGAATCCACTATGCAGAATCTGTTGGTGATTTATCTGAAGGGAGACAAATCAAAAGGCTATGGAGGATATCCTAGCCAATAGATTCCCCCCCTTCAATTTCTCAACCATAGTTGGTCATCCACATCCAGTGCCAACTATAAATGAATGGGATTATTGTCTTCTAAGATTCACAGAAATAAAACATGAACATCCCGGTGATCACTTACTAAAATTTCATATATGAATGCTTGAACATGGCTTCTTTCACAAGGATGTCTAGTTCAAGATGTTCAAATTTTCTTTAGAGGAATATTCTCATGAATGGTGTCAATCTCTCCGTGTTGCTAGTATCCATTCCTTGAAGGATTTTTACGATGCTTTTAATTCATATTATGAGAATATTTACCCAACTCATCTTATTTTTTATGGTTGTTGTAATAAGTTAGCACTCCACATCCTGCAGACGATAGAGTGTTCCTCGTGTGATGATTCCGATGAAGATATGATTGAGAGAGAAAGAAAGGATGAAAGTGAGTATTTTCCAAATACAGATGAAAAGTTTTCTCTCTCTATTTCCCAAGAATAATTCCTTTTATATATGATTGATGATACCGTTGATGATGGCATAACTATGGATGCATTATTTTCCACCCCTATTACACCTGCTATCTCAAATTTAAAAGGATAAATGGAGGAACTAAAGGTGCAATTTATCTCCTGTCTTGAACTTGTAGATGAGAAAGTATCACCTAGGATTAGCCGACCCACATCAGTCCTCTACCCACCTGTACACTATGAGAATATTGAATGACAGGTGAATAACCATGTAGTGTAGGAGGTAATTTCTTACCAGTCAAGATTCCCTAATTATAAATTTTGTGACCCTGTGGGGTTATATATGGAACTATGTTTTCCAAAATCATTGGAGCCTACAAAATTGTTCATATTATCATCATTCAGAGGTATTTCTAGTGTTCCAATACATGTTTTCTTTATTCTTTCATAATTCCCTTACCTTTTATGGATTATTTGCAGTAAAGAGAAGAATTTTATTACAGAACAGTCTGGGTGGTTATGGTGGAAGTTTTCTTTCACCTAACACTTTGTAAAAATCAGTTAGCCTAGGACTATACATAAATAATCTCTTTCTAGAGCATGTGTGTTTGTTTTCCTTTTTATGAGTAGAATAGTGTACGTGTCGGCCTTCGGTGAATTTTTTTGATCTCGAATCCATAACCCAACAGCTAAGGCACTGGAACTACTTGTTCTTGGCATCTCACAGGGAGCATGCCATCCCCTGTGGAGCCAAATGTTATCACATGAACTTGTCAGAGTCCTGTGGGTTTGTGGTTTCTACCTAAGTCTGTAATTTTACCTTGTCTCTCTCCTTTTCACAGACCAAGTCTTAAAGTTTCCCCTTAGACTGGTAAAGTCAATTTTGTTCACCCCTTTTTGTTGAAAAAGCCCGGTTTTCCTTGATGTCTTACCTGAAAAAATTCTCAGCCCGAATCCTTTATGTTTTCCTCTAAGGATGAACACCCATATCCTTTTGTTTCAATCACTCATCCTGTTGTTTTCCAAAGCCCCTACCTAGTTGTCCAAGTCTTTGTTTACATAGGCCGCAACCGCGGACTCAAAGCGCGACACTCAGAGCGGTCTGTTTTGGACCCGAATCAAGAAAAAAGGCAGGTTAAAAATTCAAAGAAAGGAATTCCATGTGGATTTCAGATTAGTGTCTTGCGGGCATTTGGAATATTAAAAGTTGCACGAAGTATAACGTCAGAGAAAAATGCCGGAAGAGAGCATGAGCCGTTGATTTTTAAAGGGATAGGTGGCAGTTGATCCAAGTTTTTAGAGAAATAATATTCATAAGTTTCGAAGTGAGAAGTGTGTGGAATTCCCAAAGTGTCAAAGCCTAAACTCTCGAAATAATCTGAGCCATCAAAAGGTGAGGATGTGTGGAGGTAGATCCCTCGCTTCGGAGTTCAGTGCTCCGGAGAATTGTGGAGTTAAAAATTACAAAGTCCCGAAGTGCCTGAAGTCCCAAAGACCCAAAGGAGATCCTGATCATTGATCAAGGAGGGAGAAGAAGGGTCGTTGATTTGGTTGAAGGGGTCAAATTCCTGAAGCAAGAGTAGAATCGTTGATTGAAGAGGACGTGCATCAGTAGATCGACAACTCTGGGTAAAAGAAAAGAAGGTAAGAGAGATTTGAGTTTGGATTTTCCCGGAGCCCAGAGGCCCAAAGTGGATCTTGGCCATCCTAATCCAGGATCCACGCATCATCAGATCCTTAGCTCTAGAGTTTTTTCTTGGGGAAAATATAGTCTTAGGTTTGAAAGGCCAAAAGAGCCTGTATTTGGTCACAAAAGAAGATCTGTATGGCCTCGAGGTGCCGAGATTGACTCAAAGAAGTCGTGGGAACCACCTGGAACATTCATGGGTGTCAGGCCTCATCCTAATCCCGATGAAGGAAGTTAATGGAGATGGGAATGGTGGTTGAAACTTCAACTCACTCAATAAATGGAAAGCAGGCTGAGAGCGACCGTGAAGGTAGACTGTCAATCTAAAGTGTCATTATGGAGAGATTTTCTTGTAAAGAACATAACTGCACCTAGTTTGCATCTAACATGAAGAGGCCCGTACAATATGACAGAGAAGGCCCCGACTGAAAACGTTAATGTAGTGGTCTGATCACACTCCTAGTGGTTGCAGCATTTCTAAGTATATATAGGTAGTTTTAGTATTTTGTTAAGGTCGAATGGTTGAGCTAGGCTCCCTACTATTGTAATATTTTTAGGAAGAACACTAGTTCTATGGTTATGTATTTTTTCTTGAGACATATTGGTTAATCTAATTCAAATTTCTTACTCCATCTTATTTGCCTATGATACTGAGAGATTTCATGAATGATTGATTCACATGGATTGTTGTAACTGTATTATGATGAATCTTTGATTATAGTGTTGTTATAATTTCTTTCAGTTTCTTTGAGATTTGAATTCAAGAGGATCTTGTGTTTAAGTTTTTACTCCTTAGGCTGCTGGAAGACCTAATTTCCATAGAAGACCTCTACACTCTCCTCACCAAAGTCTTCCTTCTATTCACCCTTAATCCAACTTACTGACTGATGTTGATTCCAGACCTGAATTGTTTATGCATGCTAGTCCAGATTTATGAGTTAGAACGTTATTATCATTGATTCCTCTCCATTTGATCACCTAAAACTCATTTACATTTACTGTATAAACTGATGGGTACTGGTCTTACCTTCTATACAATCTGAGGGTGACGTCTAGTGCTAACAATGCCCTATTTGACCATTTCAGATCAGTAGCATCTGAAGCTACTTCCAAATCACACAAGTAAGAACACAATATATTCTATCACTTAATTTATGTGATATACAAAAGTAATAATCAAGACTTTACCTGTGCAAAGTTACATGTTTTCCCCAAAAAAGAATGTTTTCCTCATGGACTATGATGGAAAAAAATAGTAAAAAAGGCTTATGAATAGGAATAGGAAATAGAAAAATGGAGTCTCAACATCACCCCTCAACTATAGTGGTTGCATGTCCCAATGTAACAAATTACTCAAAATATTCAGGTTCTAGTTCCCTGTGGGGAAAATTTTCCAAATACCACTAACTCGAATCAATTCCCATTCAAACTGATTCATGTGGAAACATATATCTCTCTTGACTGATGACTTCTTTCCAAAATTATTCCTCTTTCCCAAGCTCTAAAATTTCCCAAAGGATAGGGAAATGGAACCTCAATCGAATATATTGGGTCCCCAATACTTTCAAGCAATATGTATATCTAGGTACTCTATTCAATGTTGAGTGAAAAAGAGATAAACACAAGGTTTTCCTTTTCTCCTATTCAAATGAAAGGTATTGCAGCCTCTTTTGTATACAAAATACTGTCTCAAGTCTGTTTAAGAAAATCCAATTTTCACTAATGGAGAGGGATGCCTTATGATTTGCTTCTAAGGTAGAAAAAAATGTTGTTCTTTTCATGATTTCAATTCTTTCTTCAAACAAATTAGTAGGATTAATCTCACCTCTTAATTTTAAACCTTTTGTCTTCTCAATTCTATAAACAAAGGACATGGATTTGTTCCGTTGAATTTGATTATGCAGAAAGGATGTAAAATCCATGATCTATACATCACCAACATATGGGTTTGGTTCCCATTCAGTGTGTCCTATCATCACCATGTCAAACCGATACAAATCACAAAGAATAGTTTTATCTTCTTAACCCAAAATTGTGTACAAGGCTAAAAATTGATCTACAAAGTTAATGTAACAATTAACACCTGTAGCAAGAGCACGGGCATGTAATGAATCCATTTGACTCTTGATAAAAATAGAGTAAACTAGTGAAGGAACAATGTATTCTCTCATGGCATGCCCCAGATGGAACATATATTGTTTATCAAACTTCAATGCCTATATCACCTTCTGTAACCTTGATATTTCCAATTGGGCATGTCAAAACCTCATTCTTTCGGCTCTTTGTAAAGGTTCTACCACTTCTTGCTTTTCAATCAATTTTTCCATTTTTTTCGAACGTAACTCTACCTTTTATTTCCACTTGTTCATTTAATGCTACATTGTCTTTTGATGCAACAATCATTGTCTTATCTTCATGTGCTTTTTAGATAATTTATTTGCCCTTTTTCTCTACTTCTCCTTCTTCCTATAGACGATTTTCTTTCGATTTGTTGTCATCAAGTGAAGATGATGACAACAAAGGATATAATTTTTTGACATCCTGGAACAAAAGGTTTAAACCCTCATGACACTCATATAGCTTCAATTTCTCCTTTAATTTCCCCAATTCTACCCTTAATTTGTGATTTCTTCTGAGAAATTTAATATTAACTCACTTCATCTTCTGATAGGCCTGTTGATAATGTGAATTAATGTACAAGGTTCTCTTAGTTACAGTAGAGGGTTTCTTCATTTTCTGGTTTAATTTGATAATTGGTTTTCCCAAATCCACATATGCTATAACCGCACCATCTTCTCCAAAGGATTCATCTTCTTCTTCATAAAAAATAATTACGAGTCCCTACGAAATTTCCTCCATTTTGCAAGGCATACATGAATTTTTAGGAATATTCCTTGTAGTGCCTTAGATGAACCATTAATTAGAAATGGTTTCCATATAATAAATGATATCAACCCTCACAAGTCAAAAATTTATGAACACATAGGGAAACATGTTGTCAGGGTTCAACTAATGAGCTCCTGAGAATTCTCTTTGGGGCTCCACATAGTTTCTTGTTGGTTCCTATGAAAAATTCATTTTTCAAATCAACATAATACACTTGGTGATTAAACCATCACTCCCCATCAAAATCTAATCCTATTACTCTTTCAATAGACTCCCCAGTCACTGGAATTTTGATACCCCCGACTCTAGCCATGAAACCATGTATAACTTGGGTGAATTCAATGGAAATTTCAGTGTAAAATCCCTGCAATCATTGAAAATACCCCAACCAACCCACTCATTTGAATATTGTAACAACCAACTAAATTAATTAAGGATTTTAGTTAATTGATTAATAAAATCATTAATTTATCTAATTCTAGTAACTATTGAAATAATTAGATTTATCATTCCTTTGTTTATTCTTTTGAACTAACAAATGAAACAACAAATGAATTGATCATTTTATTTGTTTAAGAGTAGGTATGAATTTATGACAAAAGTATAAAGGGAGAGGGAAAATTGATGAGGGGAGGGATTCAATGGATGGAGGGGAGAATAAGGGAGTTGAAAGTGGAGGAGGAGCATTCAAAGGGGGACAAAGGAAAATTGGGAAGGAGGAGAATTGTTTGAAAACCATCACGATTTTTGGCTAGTGGAATGGTGTTGCTGGGATTTTGGGCTCAAGGATCAAGAAATCTAATTTTGATGCAGAAACCCCTTCTCACCTCGGGGCTGCTCAACCTCCTAGTCAAGGATCTTCAATTATCAGAGTCAAATCGGCCCTATGAAACCTTAATGGTATTGCTTGCAATTAAACACAGGATCTTTTAGTCTTTTGGTGCAGGTTCTATGACACCCACAACCTCTCCCTTTGCATTGTTGAACTATCATGGTTCAGGTGCTAGCTCCTCTTCCTTTAGACCTTTCCTGTATGTGACCTCGGGATATGTCCACCCACGATTGCAAACGTGGTCGAGAGTGGTTTGGGATCAACCCACTTTTCTCCCTGCAGTTCACTACCAATCACCACACGTCCCTTTTACAATACCATGGTTTCGATTGTGGCCCGCTCTCAAACTTTTAAAGTTCGAGAACTTTGTGTCCCCGCAATCCTGTGTGACTGTCAATCTCGTGATCTCGGGTGGAGCCTCTCGATCAACGATTCAAATCTACTTCCTTTCCTTCCTTCTCTCTGGATCGCACTCTCCTAGATCTTCGCAATCTGTTGATGCATGCCCCTTTCAAATCAACGGTCATGATTGATTTATCCTTTCATACTTTGAGAGTTTCAACTCTCAACTCCTGCTTCCTCCACAATGGCCATCTTCCGAAATGGAAGATCTGCTGACACTTTTCCTCCTCAAATCAACGGCCCTAGCCACTTCGAAACTTCGAGCTTCAGAAAACTCAAATTTCAACATTCACTTTCCCCTGAAGTGCAGGGATTTATGTTGTGTATTCTCTTGAATCGGATGGCTATAATTTACTTTGAACCTTTAGGTTTTGAAGATCTCAACTATCAACTTCTCCATAGTGTTTTATCTGAAGTTCATGATCTATCGCCATGCGTCCCTCTAGATCTGATGATATAGATTCATTTGGCACTTCAGGTTTCAGGAGTTTCAATTCTCAACTGAAATCCTTGAAGGGATTTTTCCCAAGGCATCGCATATGTGGACACGTAACTCCCTAGAAACTAATGACCAGAATCTATTTCGATTCTTCGACGATTTCTCATCCTATTTTCACGAAGAGGCTAAATCTCGTGTAATTTTCCCAAATCCAATGGTCTGGAGCGGTCTCGCTCCCTCCTGGATGGATATTAACCCTTTATCTTATCCAACCTTTTAAAATTATTCTTCTAAAGGATTTCTCTCACTAATTCCTTTGTACTTGTTCTTTGTTGGCATGGGGGAAAAACTAGGGTTCAACGCTTCAAAAATGCACCAACAAAACCCTAACTACCGTCCCTTTTGGAAACACATGTGAAGCAGGCGAAGTCTCACCCGAGGTAGAAGCAGGGGGGGTTATAGGACACAAGAATCTGTAACCAATATGGGAGACAGATATGTGATAATAAAACTTCGCAGAGTACTATAGAAACACTTAAAAAGTGGCATGCATTATTTCATTAACTTTATTAACATTGCAGAACATACCCAAAGATAGATCGACATAGTAACAATAAATATTAAGGACTTCAACCACTTAGCACACAACACTGAGTTATATCTAACATTCATTTGTCTTTAACACAAGTAAATCACTAAGCATCAACAAATCTATCTATCATACATACTAATCAAATCACTAAGCAGATTCATAACATAAACAACATAGCACAAATAAAACCAAAGAAACAAGATATACGTGGTTCACCCCAGTGTGGGGCTACGTCCACCAACTGCTTCATCTTCTTTATTGATCACCAATCTCTTACATTCAGTGACTCTTGTGCACTCATCCATAGAGTCGAGCTTCGTGTAGGATAGGATATCTATGCACTGAGCACAAGATCCTCCTTCTAAACTAGGTCAAGGCACCAAGCCAACTTCTCTATCGAGCATAGAGACTTAATACATACACATTCTATTGCACAAATCCAATCAAACTACTTGCACTTAGCCACAAGCTCCTGACTACTTTCTACAATACATTCTTACTTATTTATAATTTTACAATAAGGCCTAATCATGGGTAAACCCCATGGACCGACATCCCATAACCCATTACAAAAACCCTAGAAAACCCCTTATTGGGTCCACATAGGCCACAAAATTGGTGAGATCCGCGATCTTAGCTCTGCCTGGGCACTCCATCTTCGACCAGCCTATCGAAGCTCAAAAGTGGTCCAACCCAGAACAAGGTTTCCTCTAAACTTGGTCGATGGCCAATAGGCCCCCAACACTCACCTGTGACTCATCTTGAGTCACTCAGTTCTGGTCAATGTCGCTTTGAAGGCCTCAAGATTAACTCGAGTTGCCTCGACTTGCTACTTCGCCTGAGCCTATTGCTCAACAATTTCTTGGATCATCTTCTCTATAATAGGCCCTTCTAGACATTGTTCTACTATTGCAACCATTTGGTACAATTGTGAGCCTTGCCCATCAATCTCTTCAAACACATTACAAGATTCTTCCTGCATAGGTTACAACTTTTGCGTGACTTCCATTACCCTACCTTGGATGGAATTAATATGTTGTTGTACTGTGCGCTGCTCCTGGGATCTTTTCATTCCTTCAACTACAGTGACAAGCTTCATCTGCACCTACATGGAGAATGCATTTTGTTGCACCTCTTGTAGTTGTGCTTCCAACTTCCTTAGCTCTGGGTCTTTTGCAAGGCATTCATATGTCTGCGTGCTTATATCGCTCATTTGTTTTCACTCCAAGGTGAGGGATCTTATCCTTATTACTGACTTATTAGCAGTTTCCTCCCACTAGTCGCGCACCTCCTATGGGGTGCTTGACACTGCTTGAGCCTTCAACTCTGTTATCCTAGCTTGAAGCTGTTGGATGGTCTCAGTGAGATTCACCAATTGATCCTCGACCGACTCTTGTTCATCCTGTGCCAAGCATGGCACAAAATGACATGATTTGCTCACTACCTCTTTGACTGTGGCTCATTCTGTGATAAATTGTTCCTTTTCTCTTTTTAGCTGGGTTTTTTCCTCCTTGAGGATCGCCTGGAACTCTTCTCTCTCACTTTTGTAGGTGGCCACACTATACCGCGCTACTCGTAATTGTTATAAGTCTTCATATTTCTCTTGTTTCAAGGCTTCGGTAGCCTTCTCCTTCTCTTCTAGGATTTTATGAAGTCGAGATTCTGTCACATCTACCAGTCTTCTCAATTGGGATAGTTCATCCCCCAATTATGCAATCTCTGATGAGGAGGGCATAGTAGGTACTGCACAGACCAAACAAATAGCTTGATGTACTTCCTTTAATTTCGTATCGATCCTTCCATATAGCTCTTCCTGCTTCACTCCATATCTCTGCAATATATCCTCAGAATCATCCTCCATAGCTCTGCGGACTAAAATGATATCGTCCTCCATGAACGTTACTTCTAACTAGGGATTACTGGCATGCATATTCTTTATTGGTGAAGGTTTCTATGGAGAAACCTTCCTCTTTTGTGGTGTGACTTTCCTAGTAGGGGGATCTTTAGGCAGTGTAGCTTCGCCTCCTCCTTTCTTATCCCCTCATCCTTGTCCATCTGCATCGTCTCCTCCTTGCTCATCCCCTCCTCCCTTTCTATCTGCATCATATCCTCCACCTCCTAGCAAGCCAGATCCATTTTCTACAGAGGCGTTGTCCTCCTCATCGGTCTCTATATCCTAGACTTTTTCATGCTTCTTCTTCTTCTTTGTCGCAGTGGGTTATCTATCATGCTCGACCTGGGTGACCATGGGGCTTCCTATGGTGTCAGGGTTGGAGATTTTTTCATAAAAAATGGGTACAAATAATTCCTTCATCCACTCCTTTGTGATATGCTCCATGTCTTCATCTATCAACTTGTAATATGATTGTAACTCTTCCTTGTTATCATCTTTGCACACAGTGATATAGATGAAGTGTGTATCTGCATGAAACTTGGCTATTGGTCTATACTGGTGTAGGGTGCACGTTGTCATGCATGAAAATGACTAGATGGAAACCTTCAGTTGCTAATAATATGCATGAAACACATCATTGGATTGCCATTGTTTAATCACATCGTTGGTGTACGACAAGGTAGAAAACCTAGCAGCCATTGGCTCCAATGGTTCGATCTCTAGAAAGGTGGCTCCTTTAGGAATTTCCCAAGCAACAAATGCAATTAAAATGATCACCCAGCTGAAGTGGAATTTGTATCCCAAATACTGAGATTTGCGACAGTCTTTCTCTAGTTTATTGACGAGGTATCTCACTTAGTTCATCTGCTTTCCTTCCACACATTTTCCTACGAGGTCCACCATGAACCTGGTGACCTGTGTGGGGAGGTTATTCCTTATGAGCTTACCAGCTATGAGTTGGCATGTGAGGCACACTATGCCATCCTATATAGAGGCTACCTTGTAACCTCACTTTCCTTTTTCGACTTCATCGTAAGATTCCTTGATGCATTGTGTCAGGGAGAGGTTTGAGGTCTTCCCTGGATAAAACTATTGAGGGTCAGGTACCTTCATTATTAAGCTTGTAATCTGGTGGATCAGTTTTAGATCCATAGTAATCCTTCGGTTGAGCCACAGGTATCTACCATGATATCATGGCAAGAGGAGTTTAACACAAGCGTTAACCTCCTGGTGGTGGCCAAAATGGGGAATCTTCATCACATTTAGCACAGTGGACTGTGCCTGTCCCTTAATCCATGGTTGGGAGACAAGGCAAGGCTTCTTCCCAGTTGAATTTGTCAAGTAGCGGTGGGGCACTAGCATAGCATAGTTCTTCCTGTCTCCTATATTGAAGTCGTTGTTCTTCAATAGCGGGATCTATCCTAACTGACTCCCGACTACGCATATTGCCTTGTATGTGGTGAATAGAGTGTACTCATAATATCATGGGATGTTTTCGCTGTTAACTACACCATCCAAAGGCAGAATGTACTTTGGTAGGATTGATGGGATTTGCTTCACATTAGCCATATCGTCGCGATGCTTACTTTGCTACTCAGTCGCGGGGTTAACTCGACCAGAACAATGTCCAATCAAAGGGGAAGCCTGTAGTCCCCTAGTCAATGATGCCTGGACACCTTCAGATAAATTTCTATCGACCATTATCTTCTTAAGGACCTCATTGACAGACTTCTCTAATTCAGTAGGTTCGCCTGACATTCTCACTTTTAAACAGACAGGTCAGCGTAGGAAAATGGATAGGCGGGGTAGACAAATGGATGGTGAGGTCTAGATTCTGATAACACAACTCAATACATAATCAATTCTCTTGTTGGGTCAATTATCAAAGGGTATCAAAAAATGGTTCTGGTGTAGTGACCAATGAGTTAAATAAGCGGGGCATTGTAACGGATTCTTCCAATGGTCAGGAATTCTTCCATCAATGTGAATTTGTCCATTATGGTGTGGTCTCAACATCCCAAAATCAGTCCATCATTCCATAAATTCATTTTCCAGCCATTCTGGAGCGTCGTTCTAACGGTCGGGGCACTTCCAATGGTCATATAGCTTCTCCAGGGAGAAGTCCCATTCTACGCGGTCCTGTTGTTCCAGTGAAGTTCAAATCCCATGAACCTACTTCGTGCGAGGTTCTAGTCTATGAAGTCTTCCATATGGCCTCTATAGCTTCCTGAAGCTTTTCCAACTTATTTTTCTTATTATTGATCTTCCTTTCCTTCTTTCCTGTGATATGAGTCTCTCTAACTATTTCTGGAATTCTCTTTCCATTCTTATTCTTATCTTCCTTTATCGCAGTGGCTTCGCGCTGTTGAGGTGCCCTCAAAGAGTCTAAAGTTAATATCCCTTCTCTTAATACTTCCTGGGTGGATATACTTCTTTCGTGCACAGATAGGTTCTTCAAGCCTTCTTTCATTCTTTCAGCCTTGACAACTAATTCTCTTGCCTTTTGTTGCTTCGTCTTATCCTCTCGTTCTTATATTAGTCGATCTATTTTTTTGGCTATGAAATCCCTTAGTTCTTGTTTTTTCTTTTCTATAGCTTCTTCCTCTTCTTTCCTTCTGATCTGATCCTTCTCAATCCAATTCTTACCTAACAAAGTGGGAAAGGTGCATTGTTCCTCTTCAATCGATGTTCCATGGATAATAATAGGTAGATTAGTAACTCTTCCACATAGGGTTATCATATTTCCCTTAAAAAATCCTATCCTTCCCAATGAAGGTACCACAGTGGGATTTCCCAAAATTTTCCAACTGTCTTCTTTCATAATATTTACTTGTGTTTCCTCATCCAAGACACAGTCTATGTCGAAATCCTCTATTCTTGTACTTATGCGTTGTTTTACTTTCATGATCTCTGGTAAACTAACATATTTGTGAACATCCATTGTTTCTTTCAACTGTAATAATGTAGTCTGAGCTTTTTCTGATTCTTTCTCTTTATGATTCTCTAACATTCCCTCAGTCTCTTAACTTCCTTCATAGTTTTCTTGTCTCATGTTCATTCGTTCAACTTTCAAAATCATCCTTGGACAATCCTCAACCTCATGACCAACAATCTTACAACAAAGACAAATAGGACCTGCACCAGGGAATTCCTTATTAATATGTCCTTGTCTTCTACAGTTATACCACAAAGTTAATCCTCTTTTTCTTTTGAACGTTCCCCAACCTCTTCTGTACTATGCACTAGGATCACAGTGTTGGACCTGCACTCTTCAAAAATTCTTTCTAGGTTCCTACATCCACTTATTAGTCCAAAGTTTCTTTCTATACATAGGAATAACATATCTTTATTTATTTCTATTAACTTTACTCAAATAAACTCTTTCTTCCAACTACACCCTAGCCTTCAAACTAGGAAAAAATCTATTAAACATACTTAAATTCATGCTTTCGAAATAAAAAATTTCACTTATATTTCTCTTATCAAAGCACAAAGCTTTACCTCTTTTCTTCAAATCACTTTTCCTTCTTAGAAAAAAGCTTCGCAAGTCAAGTAGAGTACTGCGCACTACAGTAACAAATCTATGCACAAAGCTTCTCTTTTCTTTACTTCAGTTCCCAGCAATCATAGTTTCAGGTCCTGGCAATAGAACCATTTGTTGGAATAGGGGCAGACCCAGGGTTCAACACTTCAACAATGCACCAACAAAACCCTAACTACCAACCCTTTCAGCAACACCTGTGAAGCAGGCGAAGTCTCACCCGAGGTAAAAGAAGGGGGGGTTACAAGACACAGGTGTCTGTAACCAAGATGGGACACATATCTGTGATAATAACACTTCGCAAAGTATTCTATAAACACTTAAAAGGTGAAATGAATTTGTTCATTATCTTTATTAACATCGTAGAATATACCCAAAGATAGATCGATGTAGTAACAATAAAGATTAAGCACTTCAACCACTTACCACACAACACTGAGTTAGATCTAACATCCATTTGTCTTTAAAACAAGTAAATCACTAAGCATCAATAGATCTATCTATCATACATACTAATCAAAGCACTGATAAGATTCATAACATAAACAACACAACACAAAGTAAACTAAATACACAAGATATATGTGGTTCACCTCAGTGTGGGAATACATCCACTAGCTGCTTTGTCTTCTTTACTATTCGTCAATATCTTAGATTGAGTGACTCCTGTGCACTCAGCCACAGAGTCCAGCTTCATGTAGGACATGAGATCTATGCACCGAGCACCAAATCCTCCTTCCAAACTAGGTTAAGGCACCAAGCCAAATTCTCTATTCGAGCACAGAGCCTTAATACATACACATTTTGCTGCATAAAGCCAATAGGAATACTTTCACTTAGCCACAAGTGTTGTAGGAAAATCTCCCTGCGGAAAGGTAGATTGCCTCAAAGAGCTAGACCCTACTCTAAGACAGAAAGTTCTTAACGTGGACACTGACTTCCTTTCAAATCCATACAAACTAGCACATGAGAAGGAAGGAGAACAACAATACCTTTTTATCGATGTTTGTCCCTGCATGCTCCAAATCGAGCTCCAAACTCTCGCTCCTCACTGAGTCCTGTAGACAAACAAGATACGACCACTTCCTACTCTATTGATGTTAGCTTGAAAACAGATCTATCTATCAATGATAGGTTCATGTGAGATCAGACACAAACTAGAAAGAAATAGGCCAAGCATGTCATATTGATGAGAATAACGACAACAATACTTACAATCGTAGATGCGAATGCGACAACTTCATCAAGTCCCCTTTGTCTAACCCTTGCTCGAAAGATCCACAACCTGGATGATAGTAGCTTCACTGATCACTTCTCCTTTGACTGAATGTGTGTTCCCTATGAGATCATAGGTTTGATGCTGGCAATTCTTCCCCTTTTCACCATCATAGATCTTTCTTATATAGGTTAAGAGGAGCTTAACCTCTTGAGTTATCTTTAGAACAAGTTGAGGAACTTCCTCCTTAGATCAGGGATCCCCTAATGGAACCAAGAATTTGAATGCAACTGCCTTCTAAACTTGAAAGATCCTCCCCTTATTCTCCTCAACGGGCCAACTACTGCCTCAGATTAGGCAGCTCTCCCTCAAAAGGGGCATCAAAGCACTGTAGTGCTCCCTAGGAAGATTGAGGGGAGCGCCAGCACTCCAAAGGTGGATAGAACTCCTTCAGAGGGGAAGACAAGTGTTATAACGCTCCCTGAGCCCTTATAGGGGAGCGCTAGCCCTCCTAAGGATGATGTAGGGGAGTGCTCACCCTCAGATCCTTTGTTTAAGAGCTCTTCTTAGGTGATAAGAGTTCCTTGACTTCAGTTAACCAGTTCCCCTCATCCAAATCAAGTGTATGAGATGTTTTAAGTGCCTCCTTAGTGTCATCGTTATGGCAGTATGCTTGGAAAACATTTGCAACACTTGTGAAATTTGCAAGGAAGATGCGACACTTACGACAATTGAGAGGAACATGCAACACTTATCCAGTTGAGTAATTTTGACGTGTAATAGAATTCCCCCCAAAGGATGAAGTTAGAAGATGCAAACTGATAACTGAAATGCTTTGTAGACGTTCAATAAAGGGTATAGACTTGGAGAAACTGACGGAAGATGCACACAAACATCCAACAAATATCATGACATATTTCAAAACCCAAGGCAAACATACCTATGCTTGGGTGATCAATATTTGCAAGATATGTCCGCCATAAAATACATTGTGGATCCATAATTGTATTGACAAGAAGTTATAGCCACCGAAGATACAATGTGGATCTATACTCTGATGACTCAGACTGATCGTAGCCACGAAGAATACACAGTGGATCTACGAGATGACAAGACATAGCCACGACCAATACAAAGTGGATCTATGTGACAGTGTGTGTGTTCTTTGTCCAATAGAAACTCCTTCGTAGCCTGGGCAAAGCATATATCAAAGTGGTTACTCAACCCAGGGTCTTCTTACCAATCTCAATGTGGTACGATTCTAACCATGTGAATAGATGTCCTAATGTCGAACATGGCAGAAACCAGTTGATTACCAGTCAATGGTGTGAACCGTTAACAAGTGCGAGGGAAATCACTATTAATGTCAATGATTCCCAAGGTACCCTTAGTACATTCCAGCGAATGTGAATATATGAGATGAGGTCGAAAGCCCGTTGAATCATTCGATCAGGGGTCAATGATGTAGACCTACTGTTGAACGTGAGGAGGCCTACCATTGAGGCATGCAAGTCCCAAAGTACTAACTGGTTTCTAAGTCTGATTCCTAGATAATGTGTTGAAGTCAACAGGAATGGACTCGTCGAGGGAGGGCCTTGATGTATCACCCATCAACGACACGAAATAGACATAGAGATGTAATTGGTAGATCAAATGGGCATGGACTGACACAGTTTTTGAGGCAAAATATTTGGGATGGTTGACTCTAGAGGTGGATACTTCCCTTGAACACTAAGGCACAACAACAAAACATGATGTGGACCAACACTTATGTAGTGGATACAGTGAATTGTGTCGGGTGACCCAAAGGAGTGAAAGGGACTCAAAGGATTGGCTCAGTGTAGAGGTTCATTGGATTATGATATGTGCAAATGACAAAGTGTCATGTTCAAGAGCGACTCTAAGAATTGTTAGACAATGTTCTCAAGAGACTGCTTGTCTTGCTCCTTTCAATTTTTTCCCCATCCAGATAGACGAGTACCTCTTTTTTATTTAATGAGCTCAAGGAGGATAACACATGCTCGATATAACTCACCTTCAGTAAGTTCCTCTTCCTTTGTTTAATGAACCAGAAGAAGTAAGGGATCGATCCCATATGGGCTTGTCGATGTGTGTTTTAACGAGTCCAAAGACAAAAAACTCAGAGGTTTTTCGGGATTATAGAGTTTGGAAAAACACTCAAAAGAGAACTCTCTCAGTTCCTTTTTCGTACAGTAGTCTAATGAGACTGAAAAAGAGATAAACTATCGCTCGAAAGACGCCCTTTCTGACCTTTTAACGAGTGTGAAAGGAAGCAAGGTCACTCGACAATCTTTTCATATTTAGAGAGTCTGAAAAGGGTTTAAAGTAGACTCCAGGGGGGTTCCTTTTTCATGTGTTCGTGTAACCGTACGGGTCCGAAAAAGAGATAAAAGTTTACCCGGTTACGTTCTCATATTATCGAGCTCGAGAACGAACTAAGACTATTCTCATAAGTGCCACAAGGTAAATAATCCATTAGGACTGCCAGGAAACCTGCGGTGTCAAAACTACAAACCAAGTTTTAGTGAAGCCAACATATTGTTAGAGAAACCCATAAATGATCATACCTTATGAAAAATGAACATTTATAAATAACAATGCATTGAAAATTTCATTTACCATTTCATTTTGCACAAGGATTTTGGAGTAGTGGAGATTCTCATTTTGAGGTGGATCTTGTTTTGTCTGCTGCCGGAGCTACAGTTGACCATTTTTCTTGCCATTCGGACCAGGCAGATCTCCATATATTCTTCTTTCAATTACATGGTTTAGTATTCATTTTTGTAGCATCATTTATTTTAAAATATGAATTCCTAAGTTGCCCGAAACAGAACCAAATCGACCTCTTTGAAAATCAATGGAAAAATGGAATTCTTTTTGCAAAAAAGTTCTAGAAAAGGATGGATAAGATGCCAACACCTCAATAGTCAATTAGATAGGTCATTTTTTTGCAAGGAATCCATGATAAAACCCTCACGTGTGCCCATGCAACCACAAAGAAACCATTTCCATTTGAAAACGTTTCATTGTTATATGATGGATGTTAAATGGTTAAGAGAGGGCGTGGTGGTTATAAAAGAGTGTGTGGTCACTTTTAAATGATGTGGGCATCTTATTTCATGTTTTAAATTTCTTTTGAAAATTGTCGAAATTGCCAAAACGTGGAAATCATGAATTTCTTTATTTTTTTTGTTTTGTAGGTAACTTCGGCAACCATGATCGAGTGGAAAGAAAGAGAACATGAGATGGATGACTTAGCTGCCTTGTGGAGTCCCTGCACATGGGCCACGTTGCGAGCTTGTGGCTTGCTCAAATTCTTCAAGTTGCAAAAAATGAAGAAAGAGATTTTATTGCTCGAGCATATGATCGGCCTATGGGATGTTGCAGAGCAAGGATTCCGGATTGGCACACAGCTTTTAACCATTGAGTTAGAAGACATGTATTTTTTGACTGGCCTCTCAAAAAGAGGGGTCCCCATATCTTTCTCCGGGTAGAGGTCGCTACCTGAACAAGTGGACGTGTATCTGGCATGCCACTRTATCCCAAGAGCAAGGCTGGTAGGGGGTAGAATCCCTATCAAGGACATTCGAGAGCTACCCCTCCGGTCTATACTATTTTCCATCATGAGCGTGACAGGAAGTACTAGCGTGCATATGGCATCAAGATCGCAGGTGGCTTACGATGTTTAGTGGTTGGAACCAACACTGTTCAACTGGAGTGCAGGGTTCCTTCGAAATGTGAAGGAACATATTTCACGGTGCAGGACAGGACAGAAGCAGTTTGGTTATGGCTCATTTTTGGTCTCATTTTTTCTAGAGCGCATCCCCCAGATGCAACCTCAGATAACACTAGCGGTGTGACCAGTGGATGAACCGAGGATGGAGAGGTGGACCAGTCTGTCTCTGAGGTTGGTAGAAGAGTCAGAGTTCTGTTTCACTCGCAATTTCTTTGCCTGGATGAGACGACAGTATCTCTGGATAGAGGACTTCCCGTATGATGAGGTAGATTTCCGCGGGAGTATGGATTTGATTTTACCCGCAGGGGAAGACTGGGATGTGTCAGGTAAGAGACTGAGCCATACCTTGTCTAGTTTTTGTTTTTAAAGTTTTTGATGTATATATATATATATATATATTTGGGTATGTGGAAGATTTTTAACAGATGTATTGTTTTCAACATGCTGACAAGGGAGCAGTGCGTCCGANTATATATATATATATATATATATATTTGGGTATGTGGAAGATTTTTAACAGATGTATTGTTTTCAACATGCTGACAAGGGAGCAGTGCGTCCGACCGATATACCGATACTGGGATGTCGTGGGGGCATCCAAGTTGCAACGGATCCGGTAGTACCAGTGATAGGTCTCCGAGAGGTTGAAAGAAACCTCCAAGGTTTTACGATGGGCATTCCTCCTCTGCAGAGGGGAGAAGTTCCTTTACATCTGTAGAGGCACACTGTGGGAGTACCAGAGAATATCAATTCTCTATTGATGCACGTAGTGCGTGCGGTGATGTGTTACTCACAACACAATGTAGTGCAGGGAGATTAGAGCCTCTCTGGTGATCATTTTTTGTATGCCTTTTCAGGTGACGTTGTATGGGTGGAAAGACCCAATATTTTTCTCTTCTACATACTTTTTGATGTAATCCAAACATTTCAGTCACGCCATACATATATATATATATATATACAGTTTCGAGTTTTTTACAGTGCCAATGATTTATACATGATGATGTCTGTGATGTGTTTTGATTTACATGTAATGTACATTTTTGCTTTCCTTAACTCTTGTATGTGGGAAAGATACCGATCCATGATATAATTAGCTAATGAATCCAAAACACTATTAAGTTCTCTTGGAATGTGTCTATATTCAATGTAATCGAACATTCGTTCAATATGGCAAACTTGTAAGTGGAGACGTAGCAGAATAGGACTACAGATAGCATAGATATGGTTGAGTTGATAGACCATGAGTTGGGAGTCTAAGTAAACAACAATACGAGAGATACCTAGAGAGGAGGCTTGGGTCAATAGTCCGATGACAACATGATATTCTGCCATATTGTTGGTTGTTGGTCCTAAGAAGATACCTCCTAAACTCACCACCTCATCAAATTGGTAAATAACCCATGCTGCCAAAGTAATGTTCTGGGTATGTCGACTAGCGCCATCCGCGAACCCAAAAAAGATAGGAAAGGAAGACGTCATCTACGCATGAAAACACAAGCACAGTCATGAGTGACAAAGGTAAAGACTCAAGCACGCAAAAGAAATAGACACACCAAACTAAAATACAATAATGTACAGAGTACAGATCCTAGGTGATCTAGGCATAGTAATTTTTAAGGTAAATCCCATTTCGAGTCTCTCCCAGGGAAATTCCATCATGATCTACTAATTCGTAGGCACCTCTATGTAGGACACGCTTCACGATGTAGGGACCGTGCCACATAGGTTCTAACTTTCCTGTCCCCAATTTGTCGTGAGATTGGTCGTAAACAAGGACTAAGTCTCCTTCTGCAAAAGTCCGAGGGTGGATGGATTTGTCGTATTGACTCTTAATTCGTTTCTGATGTGCCTCATTAGCGAGAGCAACATCACGACATGTTTCGTCCAACTTGGATAAATACAAGAATCGTTCTTCTTCAGCAGAAGTATGGGAAAGGAGTTCTACTTTCAGTTTGAGTGATGGAATCTCACACTCGATTGGTAGGATGGCTTCAATGCCATAGACCAACTGGAAAGGAGTGAATCCAGTTGAAGTTTTCACAGAGGTGCGATAAGACCAGAGAGCGGAGAAAAGTTGTAAATGCCACGATGTTTTGTTTTCCCCTACCATGCATTGGATCATGGTTTTTAGGACTTTGTTGATGGATTCAACTTGTCCATTAGCTTGAGGGTAGTAAGGGGATGATTTTTCATGGAGAAAACCCAATTTGACATGTAATTCGCTCATCATCTGGTTTTTGAAGTGTGCATCATGATCAATGACAATGGCACATGGTACACCAAAATGAGTTATGATATGGTTGAAAAGAAACAGAGCTGCAGTACGACCATCATTCAGGAAGGTAGGCATAGCCTTAGCCCATTTGGTGAAGTAGTCAACGGCGACGATGATGTAACCGTGCCCCCCAGTTGAGGTAGGCTTACACTACATGAAATCGATACCCCACTTGGCAAAGGGGTCGATGGAGATAATGGGGTGCAGTGCAGAAGGGTGGGTGTGTGCCTTCTTGTTAAAGAGTTGGTAGGGTGGGCATTTTTTGATGGCCTCGATGCAGTCTTTGAAGATCAAGGGCCAAAAGTAGCTAGCATGTAGGATTTTTTGGGCTGTGGCCATCCTAGAAAGGTGACCACCATAGTCGCTAAGGTGGCAATCGTTCAAAACGCGTTTAGCCTCCTCGTGAATCAGACACCGCCGAAGGATGGTGTCAATACCGCGACGATAATAGGTGTCGCCAATGATGAGATAACGACGAGAGTGGTGACGAATGCGTCGACACTCTTCGTGAGAGATGTTGGGCTGAAAACAAGTTGGCAGCCAATTCACATTTTTCCACTGTCCTTATAAGCTGCCTACACCGGTGTTTTGCAAACCTTAATTTTTTCATCGCAATTCTCAAATAAAACGACACTTTTATTTTTGCGCTATTTGCACACTTACCTTCGTTCTTGTTTTCACGACTGTAAGCGTGAAAACTTAGTCTTTCGAAGTCGCATTAAAATCTTCAATGAATTTTCATTATCATTCTTTTCGATATACACATTGCGTTTACATTTTACTTATCATTATGAAGTTGGAAAAACCCTTTTGATCTGTACTCATTTGACATTCTTTGATTGATTATATAATTTCATTTCATGAGTGATTGAATTGTGATGCATTGGCGATTGGATTTACATGTTATTTGATCAATTCACTTGGCATATTGATTATATGAAAAAGCATTGGTGTTATGGTTTAAACCCTTGGTGTGAATCGTGTCATACAACACTTGGTATTTGTTTCGATTTGTGTGTTTGGTTTTAAAACTATGGCATAACTTTTGATTGCGCGAATGGTTTATCCACCTACCAAAGGTTTCGATTGATTGATTGAAATGGCACAATTGTAACACATATGCGTTGTGATTTGAATAGTTGAAAGCGCTGGTGGTTGTACCATGGTAATGACTATTCTGCATGGACATAAATAGCTCCACCACCTTCGCACGATGTCATTAATGCTTACCCATATCCCTGTTTCACCTCTGCTAGTATTGGGTAAGCCTGTGAGAGTTCTTCTCCTGCGTATGCTACGTTCAAACCCTGGCTCATTCACATCGCTCATTGGGTGCTCTTCTCCATGGCACTAGTGGTGTGAATTGAGTCGAATGGTAGTCAAGCCTTGCTACTGTTCGATAACGTCCAGAAAGATTTGCAAGATAATGGTTGGCTCATGTTTGTACAAAGTTTTTAGGGTTTTAATCTATTTATTACAAAATAGTTCACCCTGACGTTTGATGGGTGTAGGGCCAAGATAGGTGACATTCAGCTTGAAGTTAGTGAAGAGTTCATCATCTCTACCACAGGATTAGCAGACTTGGGCCAGCGATGGTTTAAAAACTCTAAAGTTGAGGAGGTTCCACGGCCGTTATTGTTCCTCTCGCGGAAGGTCACATCCTGTGACAGAGGTATGCCAATTTCCACGCTTAAACCAAGATGGCATGATCTTTTGATGGTGGTTAAATAATTCATGACCTGTGAGGGTTGGTATGGACTGGTTTTTCTTTATCACCTTCGACTGTTAATGAATTTCATGAGTTATCCATTGAATATGCCGTTTTATTTCCAGCGTAATCTTTATAAAATGGCTAAGAGGTTTAAACAAGAGAAGGTCAACAGTAGCTTGTTTCACCATGGCCTGATCAGACTCATCGTCGTTCATCATTTAAATCTTCACGGAGACAGTTGGAAAGCTTTTATCTCTCGAAATGGTTTTACTTATATAGAACCTGTTCAAATTGACAAGCCTGTGGTTAATGAAACTAAGGTCGGGCCACCCATGCCTTTCCATGTCCTATTGCCCTCTCCCAAATCCTCGGTCGACCCTGATATCGACCTACCCGACGTCTTAGAAGACAAGGTTGAGGCTATAAAAATGCCTGTGAGTAAAAAGGTTAAAGGTAACCCTACTGTCGATGAAAAAGGTAAAAAGAATGCTCGACTTATATCGAGATTGGCCCGGAATAAACCTAAACCAAATGCTGAGCAAAAGCTCATAGTCCTCAGTGAAGACTCGGACTTTGACATCGAATGCTTCCTATCTAGTGAGTATCCTTACTCCCAAGGTCTGTGCTCCGAGCCACCCTATGACTTTGTTTCTAATTTTCCCCCGTGCCTAAGGAACAATCCTAGTTACCCAGGGATCAAGCTACCTAACGAAACCCTCGGCAATTTAAACAAACCCTCACCTGCATTTTCGAAGCCCGGACAGTCATCATGTGACCAATGTAATGTGTGGTTGGAATGCTACTATACCGACGTTCCCTTATTGCAGTTGAAAATCAAATCATTGGAAAACCAAGTTGCAGTGTTGACTAGTGAAAGGGACAAGCTTCAATCTAATGACAAGAAGCAGAAAACCATTGGTTCCATCGTTTTTAGGAATGTCGAATCAGCTACAACCTTCGTCAATTCCAAACTGTTATGACCAAGTTGTATGCTCATCATCCAGGTATGAATTTTGATATCAATTCTGTTTTATCAATTGTTTGGATTAATATAATGAATTGAGTTTGGTTTTCAAATAGCTCTGTCCATTGTTCGAAATGACTCTGTTATAGCCATATCAAAAACAATTATGTTGTTTATCCTCTACATTGTTTTCATTTTGCTAAAATTAAATGAAGTTATGATTTGGTTACATGATTTGGTCGTGCCTAGTTTATCAATTGATTGGGTTTGATTCGTTTGTCTGTTGGTTTGAGTTAACGAAATCAATGGTGTTTGCTTTTGCTTGGATTTTTTTTGTATCCAACCTGAACAAGAGGTTTTTACACTAAAATTAGAAAATGGTTCTGTTTTGATTTAATATTATATGTCATTGGATATCAATGGCTCTGATTTTGTTCTTGTGATTTGATTGTTAAAACGATTTCATAGCAATTGAATTGGCTTGATAAATATGATGTAGTCTATTAAAAACGATTCTATTTTGTTAAAATTTTCGTTTGGATTTGGATTATATCTGACCTGTGCAAAAGATCTCTGCGCCCAAATCATGGAACTGTTTGATTCACAATGACTATGTCAAACTCAAACTGTTCGGTTCGCTCTTGTTTTGATTGGATTGTTGCATATCTTGAGTTAGCATGATTGTTTTTATGAGTTGGATCAGTATCGAAAATAGACTGGATGCTACTCTGTTGATTTTAATTTTCAAAACGAGTTTGTTAACTCAGATCGACTTATGTTATCTCTGTCGAATTCGTATGATAAAATTCAGTTAATAGTTCGTTTTGAAATGAATTTAAAAAATGATTTCGTTGAATGTCAATCGATTTTGTCTGCCCCAAATAGCAATAACAAACGATTGGAGAACTCTGACAGATCATGTTATTAATCGATTAATTTCATTATGATTTCGTTTGTGATAATTTACACACCAGTTTTGATTTGATTCGCTAATAGCATGGATCGTTTGTTATGTTTAATATAGTGCGATCAATTTGTGAAAACGATCTTGTTAATTTGGTTTGGATTCGAAGTGATCTTGTGGATAGTTGAAGCAACTATTTGTGATTTCAATTGGTTATGAATCGATTTCATTACTGTCGGTTATCCAATATGATTTTGTATACCCGAATTGGTGATAACATATGGAACAGAGTACATGCATCTCTGTAATCATTTGATTGATCTTAGTTTTATTTGCTCTTAAATTAGTATAACAATTTTGATTTGAATGATTCGATATTTGTTTTATTTTGTGAATTTAATTAATTGTGTTTTGAATTGGTTTAATATGATTCTATGTTGGATTTAGATCAACTACAGAATCGCAAGATTCTATAGCTAGTCTTTAGGATTATATTTTTATCAATTCTATCAACAAAATATCCTCTTAACTTGTCCATTTTTTACCTCTTTCAGGTACATTCGAATTGCATTGGGCATGCTGTGGCAGTCTAGGAGATATTTGTGTGATATAGTTTTTATTTTAGGTTGTTTGTTTAGTCAAACTTGGGATATTTTCCCAGATTTTTGTAAACAGTTTTGATAACTTCCACAGGGATGTTTTACCCTGTGGAAGGTCTTTAAATACTTATTATTTTTTGTAATAAGGAGCATCCTCACTTGTGGGAGAACCAGGCTATGGATTTTTGATACAGACTGAGACGAAAGTTGATGTTTTGTTACAGCTTTCTCTTTCAATATATCAAACTTTTGTTTCAAGTTTATGCATATCAGTTTGCAGTTGATTATAGACTACTTTAGCTATCATAATCTATTGCAGGATGATACGATTTGATTAATGTGTTATCCATATTTGATCTCTTTCATTATTTAAAAGTACATCAATTACTTGGTTTCATTTAATGAATCGCAGATTTCTCTTCTTCGTTAATTGAATCATTTCGTATAGATCTTTGCATACTGGTTATCCAACTATGAAGATTTATAAATCATAAGATTGTTGTAGTTTTTATGTCTTGTTTGTCCTGTAATCATATTTGAAGAGCACTGCATCTTTTTGTTTACGAGAAGCTCCTGGATAATTCGGTGCGGGTTTCCTCCCTCCGATCAACTAAGAAAATTATTACACACAGGACAAACCTGGAGCATTCCTTCAGGTCAGTTTGTTTTTTAGTATTTAATAGTTTATTTGTTAGTATAATTTAAGTAGTTTAGTTAGATATATGTGTAGTTTAGATTTGTAGTTAGAGTTAGTATTTTAGTTGTTTAGTTTAGTTAGTTTTGTTTTATTTCTTTTCATAAAATTATAAAATAAAAAAACAATAGCTCTCGCTGTCTTAGGACAGAATAAAAATGAGTTTTTCAAGTTTTCATTCAAATCTGTAAATTGTAAATATTGTACATTTTGTGAATAAGATTTATTTCTGTTAGTAGTTAGATATTTAATTTCTTAGAGTTAGTATAGTATTAGATAGTAGATTGTATATAGAATAGTTAGATTTGTTTTAGTTTGTTTTAATAGTTGTTTTTAGTTAGATTAGTTAATTTAGAGTAGTTTTCTTTTTGTTTTCTTAGGACTTAGATCGGCTAATGGAGCCGCTAAACCCATCATGGTGGGTTATCCCAAATGGCTTGGGTTATTAGACAACCCCAGACTGGATCCACTCTCCCAGTTGACGGACGGTCAATTTCACCCATCAACAAATGGCGCTAGAAGGAGGGCTTGAAATTAATTAATGGCACGAGGCGATCGCAAGACTCCTCCACCACCTAATTGGTCACCTATAGTGACTAGAAGCCATTCGAATGATAACATTCCCTTTCAAATAGAAACCACATCAATCGATGATCCACGGATCACAGTTGAGCTAGCAACCCCTAATCCTACAGGTGGTGACATACAAGACATTGTCCATCAATATCTTATAAGAACTCATAGTGCCTTAGCCCGTTTGAGGTAACCTAACCATCTGTTAGACCAACCTTTGGATTTATCTGATATCAAAGAAAAATTAGGAGGCACTAACGTCACTGTGAATCCTTCATATCCAACCCTAAACCCTTCTCCAGGAGGATATGGGATACCTCCTTCACCACCTCCATCATCTCCTTCCTCTTCTAGAGGAGATTCTTCTGACGAAGGCAGTTCCCCTTCTCAGCCTTCCACACCCACTTCACCAATGGAAAATCAGAACAACCCTGCTAGACCTTGGCTTGATTAGGATGCAGTAGCTGTACCTAGAGATCAGCATCCTTTACCTAAACATCCGGAGAAATGGCTTCCCAATTTTGACCCTGACTCAAAACAGATCGCTGAAGATCACATTAAAAAGTTTATGTTAGCCATAAGACTCCGCAATGTCGAGCATGAAGATGTTGTCTGTAGGTTGTTCCCCTATACTTTTGAGGGCAATGCATCCACATGGTACTTTGCCCAGCAACCCCATACCATCGTGTCTTGGGAAAAGTTTGAGTCATGCTTTTTGGAAAAGTTCGGAGACGGTAAGCCTCTAGAAGTCCTAGTCATGGACCTTTCTAGCTTAAGAATGAACCCAAAATAAAAGGTTAAAGACTTTAATCAAATATTCTTAACACTTAAAAACGGAATCCCTGCAGATTCCATGCCTGCCGAGAATCTTATAATAGCATACTACACTAAAGCCTTTCATCAAAGTATAGCTATTTGGGTTAAACAATCTAAGAAAGCCACGTTGTTAGAAGCCTTTGAAGAGGCTAGCCAAATTGAAAAAGACATACTTAGTCTTAAAGACTCTACTAGCAACAAAACAGAGACTAGTTCTTCTTCCAAAAAGAAGATCGAAATCCTCTCCAGACCCACTCAAAATAAAACACAACTTGAAAGCTCTGATTTAGAAAAATTAACTAAAGTTGTTCAAAAAATGTCAAATCAAGTTATAGACTTAAAAAGGACGACCGAAGAAGCTTATTCAAGAAAAGGGCCTTACAAACCCCCGTTCTGGAAGCCTTTTCCCACCAACCGACCTAATCCAACCACCGAAGGCCTTAATCTAGAAAGTCTGCAATGCGCCCTTCAAACAATTCTAGAAGCTCAAGATAACTTGATGCCTCCTGAGGTTCCTGAGGAAGTAGTTGAACAAGAGACAGTCCAAGAAGAGGAGTCTTCTCCAAACATTTTTGGACACTTCTCGGATAGCATCTTTCAAGCTAACTTCAAGACAGTACATCCCTATAATACCAGGAGTAAGACAACAAACAAACCTTCTTCCGAAAACACTACAACTTCACCTCCAAAGAAATCTAGATCAGTTGAGACTAAACAGAGTAATGTGAACCCCAACTTAGATTATGATGTAGTTGAAGATCTTAAAAATTTGAGAGATAACATTTCTGGTTATGAGTTATTGAAATTTCCATTTCTGCTACAAAAAATGTTACAGAATATCTTAGAGAATGGAAAAAATGGTAATTCGAGTAGTAACAAGGTTGTGCAGAACAAAGTTCCCCAGAAGACTTCCACTAAAAACAATCTTGATCCTCAAGATAAAGGAAGCCTTCCTGTAAGTAATGTAAATAATGTAAATAATGTACATAAAGTAGCTTTAGAAATTGCAAGTAAAAAGCCACAAACTACCACTCTTAGTACTCGCAAAAATGTACCTCCATTTTTGTTAACTTTCAAAATCTTTAATAGAAACATGCACAATTGTATGGTAGACTCAAGAGTGTTGTCCAATGTGATGCCATGGTCTGTATGCTAGAAGATTAACGCTGAAGTTGAACCCTCCACTTTAAAAGTCATACAAATTGATCAGACCAATGTTAAAGTTATAGGCGAACTAAAGAATGTGCTTATAAGATTATCGTCTAACCCCAAGGTTCATCAGGTTATTGATATTATTGTTGTGGATATTCCAGAAGTGTATGGTCTRTTTTTAAGCAGGGACTGGTTAGAACAACTACACGGCTATTTTGCGACAGATTGGTCTCATCTATGGCTTCCAGAGAACAGTAAGCCCAACAAGATCAAGGTGAATCGTGAACGCTACCTCAAGTTCATGGTCACAGATTTGAATGATCCCAACGAACCGTTTACACCTTCTGCTGATTCACCCGAAGTATAAGGGATGGACACCTTATTCGGCAATTTCATGGTTGAGGCTTCACCTATCACCAATCTAGAACAACAGTCTGAGATTGTAGCATATGTGAAGCCAACAAATTCTACACAACGGTCTCATGTACCCGATGGAAATCAAATTTGATCTCTTTATTTTGACGGGTCAAAGTCCAAACAAGGAGCTGGCGTAGACTGTGTTATTATCGATCCGGCAGGTAACAAAACATTGATTGCATGTAGGTTATAATTTGAATGTACTAATAAGACTGCAAAATATGAGGCTTTACTGCAAGGTCTCAGAAAAGCTTTAGATATGAACATTCAAAATTTGACCGTATTTGGCGACTCCGAAATAGTGGTTAGATAGGTAAGAGATTCTATCCACTATCTGTCTCCGCATCTTAAAAGATACCAATCTGAGGTATGGAATTTAATGAATAAATTTGCTGCTTTCAATATAAATTCTATTCCTAGATTGAATAATGCTGAAGCAGATTTATTAGCTAATGTAGCTTCTAAACTCCTTCCTGCAGAAGGCTTGTCCCTAGATGCACTCTCTGTCGAACTGTTGTTTAGACCATCAGTACCTGACAACATCATGAAGTAGAGAGTATTTGACGATGATCAACAGATTATTAACTTTCTACACATGGAAGAAACTTTTCAAGGTGCAATGATAGACGAACACACGCACGACGACAATTTGCGCGATTTCATGGTAATACCAGATCCAAGAAATCCTGAATCTTCATCGGACATGGTAAACTCGATCCCTAAATCTGTAGTTAGATTAGAGAAGTTTTATGAACTTCAAGATAAATTTAAAAAGACGGTCAACTGTAAAACCAATAGTTCCTCGTTATCTTATGAAAAAGTAAACTTAGGAACTAAGGACAATCCACAGTGCATTAATCTAGGGGTAGGATGTTTTGAACAAGAAAAATTTTCATTTATTAAATTGTTCAAAGAATTTAAAGATGTCTTTGCATAGACGTATGATGACCTTAAAACTTTCGACCCTAACATCATACAGCATGTCATTCCTATGAAGCCCCAAACCTTACCCTTTCAACAAAAATTGAGAAAAATGCACCCTAAGCTCGAACCGACCGTTCAAAAAGAATTGAATAATCTCCTAAATGCTAAGATAATTTTCCCTATTAGGCACACTCAATGGGTTTCTAACCTTGTCCCAGTTCGAAAGAAAATTGGCGAAATTCAACTATGCGCTGATTTCCGAAACCTTAATAGAGCGTCTGATAAAGACAACTATCCTGTTCTGCCCATGAGACAAATCCTTCAATAGGTATCTAGTTCTGAGAGGCTATCATTACTGGATGGTTTTTTGGGATACAACCAAGTCCTGATGTCTCCACCAGACCAACTTAAAACTACCTTCCGTACCCCGTGGGGCACTTATGCTTATCGAAAAGTGCCCTTTGGATTGATTAATGTTGGTGCCACTTTTCAAAGAGCAATGGACATTGCCTTTCGAGGCTTAATCAATCAGTTCGTTGTAGTTTACTTAGATGATGTTACCATTTTTTCAAAAAACAAAACCGATCATCTAGCTCACTTACGAGCCATTCTACAACGATGTCGTAAATACAACATCTCCTTGAATCCTAAAAAATCCATATTTGCAGTAGAACAGGGTAAAATCTTGGGATTTATTGTGTCAAGAGAAGGGATGATTATTGATCCTGAAAGGACTCAAGTCATCGCGAAACTTCCCCCTCCTACGTCCAAAAAATCTAGGCAGTCTTTCTTAGGCCAGATTAACTTTATGAGAAGATTTGTCCCCAGTTTCTCCAAAATGGTCAGGCCTTTATAGAATTTGATTAAGAAAGACACCCAATATCACTGGGGACCCCTAGAAAATCAATATTTTAATGCAATAAAGAAGGCCATAATAGACGCTCTGTCTCTCATGAGCCTCGATTTTTCTCAAGAATTTACACTCTACACTTTTGCTTCTGACCGTTCCTATGCCATCGTCCTAACCCAAAAGAATGCCGAAAACAATGAAGTACCCATTGCCTTTATGAGCTCCACTTTCAAAGGTGATGAAATTAATTACCCAGTGGTAGATCGGCAAGCCTATGTTGTTTTCAAAGCAGTCAAGAACTTCCGGTCCTATCTTTTGAAGTCAAGGACGAAATTCATTGTCCCCTACCCAGCCGTCAGGAACCTGTTAGTGCAGAAGGAACTAGGTGAAAAGAGGGCTAATTGGGTCACCTCCTTGCAGGAGTACGACTTAGAAATCACCCCATCTCAGATAGTGAGAGGCCAAGGGTTATGCAAGTTAGTTGTTGATTCAACAGCAGGACAGCAAGAAGAAAGCGATACGTCAAACCTAGGACAACAAGATCAAAATCTAATCTGTTGCGCACAAAACTCTGTCAGTCCTTGGCATGACAATATAAGATTCTGTCTTGAACATGGGTCAACACCCCGTCACCTAGATCCCGCTAAAAGAAGAGCGTTGAGATTAAATTCTGCCTCCTTTTATCTGGTTAATGGTATCCCGTTTCGTCAAATTTTTGACGGCGTACTGATGCGCTGTCTTGAAAAAGACGAAGCAGAAAAAGTCTTTCTAGAGTTGCATGCAGGAGAAGCTAGTGGTCATTTTGGTGGTGACACCATTGCCCATAAGGTTTTAAGGGTTGGTTATTACTGGCCCATGCTTTTTAGAGATGCCCATGCCTTGTGTCATAAGTGTATTATTTGTCAGAAAGCATCAGGGTGGTTACAAAAACCGGCCTCTCCTTTGAAGCCCATTTCAGTAGACTCTCCTTTTCAGCAGTGGGGCCTTGATATCATAGGTCCAATCAACCCCCCATCCTCACAACAACACAAGTTTATTATTACCGCCACAGATTACTTTACCCGGTGGTCTGAAGCTACCATGTTGAGAACTGTCAACACCAGTCAGGTAATTGCCTTTCTAAATTCGAATATTATCACTCGTTTTGGTATCCCTGATTGTTTAGTATTCAATAACGCTTCTTACTTTTCCTCTCTTGAGATGAGCGAGTTCTCTTTGGAAAAATGAATTAAATTGAAGTATTCTGCTAGCTATTACCCCCAGGGCAATGGATTGGCATAATCAACAAATAAGAACTTGATTAAAATCATCAAGAGAACGGTGGTTGAAAATCACAAAAATTGGCACAATGCACTGTTAAACGTGCTGTGGACTGATAGGGTAACACCAAAAGATGATGTAGGTAACTCCCCCTTTTTTATCATTTATGGAAGAGAAGCAATTATGCCACCTCACATTCTTCTTCCTTCACTACAGTTGTCACAGAAATCCCAAGAAGAAGATTGTCCCCCTTTGGAAAACCAAATTAAAGCTTTGATGAAGCTAGAAGAGGTAAGAGCCCAAGATAAACATAAGTTAGATCAGCATCAACTATTAGTTAAAATCTCGTTCGATTCTAACTCTTCTTCTGATAGGAATTTCGAAGTAGCTGATCTCGTCTTGAAATGGGACAAACCGCATGAGGGAAAGGGAGAGCACACTAAATTTCAAAACTTATGGCTTGGACCATTTTTTATTGCTGAAAAGTTGGGTCCCAGTTCTTTTCGATTGCAAAATCTAGAAGGACAGCTTGACACCTATCCGGTGAATGGCCAAGCCCTGAAAAGATACTTTGCTTGATGACAACCCTTGTATATTATGTACATATTTTTCTTCTGTTTTCTTTTTCGTTTGCTTTTGTTTTTTTTATTTTTTTCTTTGAGTTTATTAGTTTGTGTTTTTTGAAATACACATACCTGTGTACTGAGCTATTCAGACAAAGAAAACAGAAAATTCCTTCACTAAAAAAACTTCTAAGAAAAGTTTATAAACATCAATGGTATATTTCTGAAAGTTTTATCTGTGATTGGCAAAAAGTTTGTTGTTTGAAAGAAGTTGACTGATTTCGATCTCTGAGTAAAGCTTGTCATGATCATCTATTTTCTTTTTACGCTATCCCTATTCCTTAAGGGAATGACTCAAAAGATGTCTCCTTGCCTTAGGAAGTTGTTTTTGTAAATGAAACATCTATGGATCTTAATAAAGGAAAGTTCTAAAAAATTCTGATGAGGTCTGAAAAAAATATGCTAAAATATCATGATTTTCAGCGTCACCCTGCTCAACTATATATCTTTGAATAAAAACAAGACAAAATAAATTATTAATAGAGCTGTGGGAAGTGCTTGTAAACCCGTCGGGATGTTGAAAAGGTCTGCTGGCAGTGGGTAAATGCATGCATGAAGCCAAGACAACTTTGCCGAGGTACTGAACAGGCTCGCTGGTAGCGAAGCAATGTCGGGTATATGAAAATTTGCAAATAAGAAACCTCTTTAATGTCCTTTATTCTGATCTAGAAATTTTTGGCAGGATACAGACGTCAGAGTGGGTTAAATGGCAACCCTGTCGAGGCTATGGATGCCTGCTGGCAGCAATGGCTCTGTCAACAGTATTGGAGATTTTAACTTTAATATCATGACTCGCTGGTAAGACTATTATCTGTTTTCATCTTTTAAAACACTGTTGGAATAGTTGGTTAATGATGATGTTTATACGATTTTCTGGTTGTTCTTTTGAGTTGGAATTATCTTTGCTGTCCTAATCTGAATTTGTTCTTTGGGGAGAGATAACTGCTTCTACCAGTGTGTCGTCGTTGTTGGCAGCCAATTCACATTTTTCCACTATCCTTATAAGCTGCCTACACCAATGTTTTGTAAACCTTAATTTTTCGTCGCAATTCTCAAATAAAACGTCACTTTTATTTTTGCGCTATTTCCACACTTACCTTTATTCTTGTTTTCACGACTGTAAGCATGAAAACTTGGTCTTTTGAAGTCACATTAAAATCCTCAATGAATTGTCGTTATCATTCTTGTCGATATGCCCATTGCGTTTACATTTTACTTATCATTATGTAGTTGGCAAAACCCTTTTGATCTGTACTCATTTGACATTCTTTGATTGATTATGTAATTTCGTTTCATGAGTGATTGAATTGTGATGCATTGGCGATTGGAATTACATGTTATTTGATCAATTCACTTGGCATATTGATTATATGAAAAAGCATTGGTGTTATGGTTTAAACCCTTGGTGTGAATCGTTTCATACAACACTTGGTATTGGTTTCTATTTGTGTGTTTGGTTTTAAAACTATGGAATAACTTTTGATTGCACGAATGGTTTATCCACTTACCAAAGGTTTCGATTGATTGATTGAAATGGCACAGTTGTAACTCATATGTGTTGTCATTTGAATAGTTGAAAGCGCCGACGATTGTACCATGGTTATGACTATTCTGCATGGATAGAAATAGCTCCACCACCTTCGCATGATGTCATTAATGCTTACCGCTATCCCTGTTTCACCTCTGCTAGCATTGGGTAAGTTTGTGAGCGTTCTGCTCCTGTTTATGCTGCGTTCAAACCCTAGCTCATTCACATCGCTCATCGAGTGCTCTTCTCCATGGCACCAGTGGTGCGAATTGAGCCGAACGGTAGTCAAGCCTTGCTACTATTCGATAACGCCCGAAAAGATTTGCAAGATAATGGTTGGCTCACGTTTGTAAAGAGGTTTGAGGGTTTTAATCTATTTGTTGCACAATAGTTCACCCTGAATTTTGATGGGTGTAGGGCCAAGATAGGTGACATTCAGCTTAAAGTTAGTGAAGAGTTCATCAGCTCTACCACAGGATTAGCAGCCTCGGGCAAACGATGGTTTAAAAACTCTAAAGTTGAGGAGGTGCCATGGCCGTTATTGTTCCTCTCATGGAAGGTCACATCCTGTGACAGAGGTATGTCGATTTCCACACTTAAACCAAGGTGGCATGATCTTTTGATGGTGGTTAAACAATTCATGACCTGTGAGGGTTGGTATGAATTGGTTTTTCTTTATCACCTTCGACTGTTAATGAGTTTCATGAGTTATCCATTGAATATGCCGTTTTATTTCCAACGTAGTCTTTATAAAATGGCTAAGAGGTTTAAACGAGAGAAGGCCGACAGTAGCTTGTTTCACCATGGCCTGATCAGACTCATCGTCGTTCATCATTTAAATCTTCATGGTGAAAGTTGGAAAGCTTTTATCTCTCGAAATGGTTTTGCTGATATAGAGCCTGTCCAAATTGACAAGCCTATGGTTAATGAAACTAAGGTCGGGCCACTCGTGCCTTTCCATGTCCTATTTCCCTCTCCCAAGCCCTCGGTCGACCCTAATATTGACCTACCCGACGTCTTAGTAGACAAGGTTGAGGCTATAAAAAAGCCTGTGAGTAAAAAGGTTAAAGGTAACCCTACTGTCGACGACAAAGGTAAAAAGAATGTTCGACTTATATCGAGACTGTCATGGAATAAACCTAAACCAAATGCTGAGCAGAAGCTCATAGTCCTCAGTGAAGACTCGAACTCTGACATCGAATGCTTCCTAGCTAGTGAGTACCCTTACTCCCAAGGTCTGTGCTCCGAGCCACCCTATGACTTAGTTTCTAATTTTCCCCTGTGCCTAAGGAAAAATCCTAGTTACCCAGAGATCATGCTACCTAACGAAACCCTTGGTGATTTAAACAAACCCTTACTTGCATTTTCGAAGACCGAACAATCGTCATGTGACCAATGTAATGTGTGGTTGGAATGCTACTATACCAATGTTCCCTTATTACAGTTGAAAATCAAATCATTGGAAAACCAAGTTGCAGTGTTGACTAGTGAAAGGAACAAGCTTCAAGCTAATGACAAGAAGCAGAAAACCACTGGTTCCATCGTTTTTAGGAATGTCGAATCTGCTACAACGTTCGTCAATTCCAAACTATTATGACCAAGTTGTCTGCTCATCATCCAGGTATGAATTTTGATATGAATTATGTTTTATCAATTGTTTGGATTAATATAATGAATTGAGTTTGGTTTTCAAATAGCTCTGTCCATTGTTCGAAATGACTCTGTTATAGCCATATCAAAAACGGTTATGTTGTTTATCCTGTATATTGTTTTCATTTTGCTAAAATTAAATGAAGTTATGATTTGGTTACACAATTTGGTCGTTCCCAGTTTAGCAATTGATTGGGTTTGATTTGTTTGTCTATTGGTTTGAGTTAACGAAATCAATGGTGTTTGCTTTCGCTTGGATTTTGTTTGTATCCAACCTGAACAGGAGGTTTTTACGCTAAAATTAGAACACGGTTCTGTTTTGATTTAATATTATATTGGTGTCATTGGATATCAACGACTCTGATTTCGTTCTTGTGATTTGATTGTTAAAACGATTTCATAGCAATTGAATTGGCTTGATAAATATGATGTAGTCTATTAAAAACGATTCTTTTTTGTAAACATTTTCGTTTGGATTTGGATTATATCTGACCTATGCAAAAGATCTATGTGCCCAAATCATGGAATTGTTTGATTCACAACGACTATGTCAAACTCAAACTGTTTGATTCACAACGACTATGTCAAACTCAAACTGTTTGATTCACTCTTGTTTTGATTGGATTGTTGCATATCTTGAGTTAGCTTGATTGTTTTTATGAGTTGGATCCATATCGAAAATAGACTGGATGCTACTCTGTTGATTTTAATTTTCAAAACGAGTTTGTTAACTCAGATCGACTTATGTTATCTCTGTTGAATTAGTATGAGAAAATTCAGTTAATAATTCGTTTTCAAATGAATTAAAAAAATGATTTCGTTGAATGTCAATCGATTTTGTCTGCCCCAAATAGCAATAACAAATGATTGGACAACTCTTACAGATCCTGTTATTAATCAATTAATTTCATTATGATTTTGTTTGTGATAATTTACACACCAGTTTTGATTTGATTCGTTAATAACATGGATCGTTTGTTATGTTTAATATAGTGCGATCAATTTGTGAAAACAATCCTGTTAATTTGGTTTGGATTCGAAGTGATATTGTGGATAGCTGAAGCAAATATTTGTGATTTCAATTGGTTATGAATTGATTTCATTACTATCGGTTATCCAATATGATTTTGTATACTCGAATTGGTGATAACATATGGAACATAGTACATGCATATCTGTAATCATTTGATTGATCTTAGTTTTATTTGCTCTTAAATTAGTATAACAATTTTGATTTGAATGATTCGATATTTGTTTTATTGTGTGAATTTAATTAATTGAGTTTTGAATTGGTTTAATATGATTCTGTGTTGGATTTAGATCAACTACAGAATCGCAAGATTCTGTAGCTAGTCTTTAGGATTAGATTTTTATTAATTTTATCAACAAAATATCCTCTTAACTTGTCCATTTTTTACCTCTTTCAGGTACATTTGAATTGCATTGGGCGTGTTGTGGCAGTCTAGGAGATATTTGTGTGATATAGTTTTTATTTTAGGTTGTTAGTTTAGTCAAACTTGGGATATTTTCCCAGATTTTTGTAAACAGTTTTGATAACTTCCACAGGGATGTTTTACCCTGTGGAAGGTCTTTAAATACTTATTATTTTTTGTAATAAGG
>JZKD02S0135751.1:783505-804224 GCA_000966675.3 Picea glauca
TTTTATGTCTTGTTTGTCCTGTAATCATATTTGAAGAGAACTGCATCTTTTTGTTTACGAGAAGCTCCTGGATAATTCGGTGCGGGTTTCCTCCCTCCGATCAGCTAAGACAATTATTACACACATGACAAACCTAGAGCGTTCCTTCAGGTCAGTTTGTTTTTTAGTATTTAATAGTTTATTTGTTAGTATAATTTAAGTAGTTTAGTTAGATATATGTGTATTTTATATTTGTAGTTAGAGTTAGTATTTTAGTTGTTTAGTTTAGTTAGTTTTGTTTTATTTCTTTTCATAAAATTATAAAATCGAAAAACAATAGCTCTCGTTGTCTTAGGACATAAAACAAATGAGTTTTTCAGGTTTTCATTCAAATCTGTAAATTGTAAATATTGTACATTTTGTGAATAAGATTTATTTCTGTTAGTAGTTAGATATTTAATTTCTTAGAGTTAGTATAGTATTAGATAGTAGATTGTATATAGAATAGTTAGATTTGTTTTAGTTTGTTTTAATAGTTGTTTTTAGTTAGATTAGTTAATTTAGAGTAGTTTTCTTTTTGTTTTCTTAGGACTTAGATCGGCTAATGGATCCGCTAAACCTATCAGGGTGGGTTATCCCAAACGGCTTGTGTTATTAGACAACCCCGGACCGGATCCACTCTCCTAGTTGATGGACAGTAAATTTTGCCCGTCAACAAAACGTTGGGTTTGAAGATAGAGGAGAATGTCTCCATACCAAGGTGTTGGGATCAGAAGTCACTCCTGGATTGCAGTAGGAGCAGATCCCGACACCCATCAGTTTAATGTCATGATTTGTTTATAAAGGGGTGATCAAATGGAAGTAAAATCAGAACAATATCGTCTCAACTCTGAAACTAGGCCAGGCATGCATGGGCGAGTGACGTCTTAGATAAACTTCAAACAGTGAGTCGTAATAAGGGTGAGTAGGGGGAAGACTTGCATAAGAAGAGTGTATGGGTCTGTTATAAACATCAGGTTTCTAACAGACTGTGAGAGGAAGCATCTAAAGGAAAGATCTTCTTACATCCAAATGCAGAAAATCAGGGAATACAATAATGCAACGATAAATCCTTTATCATAGCATAACTGCAACAACTCATGCGAATCAGTCGATCATGAACTCTCTGGCATAAGATGAAAACATAGACAGAGCAGGAGAACTGTTTTTCATAAAACAAGAAATCTCAAACACAGATGCATAACCATAGAACTAGAATGATCATTAAAACTTTACAGTCGGGAGCTTCGCTCTACCATCGATAGATACAAAAATGGCGAAAACGCCTACATATACTCAAAACAATAACAACAACAAAATTGAGACGCTACATTAAACACATTGCGTCTGCATGGATTCTGACAATATGCAATCGCAGTCTTTGAATGATCGTGCACCTATGGCAGACACAATCGAACTTTTGACAGCTTCGTGGGCGAATCGACGTGCCTTTAATTCGTCGCCGGACTTTCCCATTATGGAAGAGGTGATGTCTAACCACACCAACTACTTCAATAACTGCTTCATTGGGATTGAGGATGGCTCGGCCAACTTGGCACCTTTGGGACGTAGACGGCCCCTCGCACTGCCACTTGGATTAACTGAACTTCCTGATGAATAGGCGCGCTGGCCAGCGTGAAGGATGAGGCACATAATGGGAGAGGTGGCACGAAAACTATGAGGGTGAGATATGAAGTGATGAGGTGTGAGAGAACTTACAGGGGAGAGCACATGGTGGAAGGAAATAAGCGGAGGGGGCATGAGACGATATATAATCGGGCACATTTTAGTGGGAGGTTGACATGGAAGGGAGAGGGACACATGGCAGGTGGTGAGTGGATGATGATATGGGGAAGGGACCATGCAGACCAGAACAGAGGAGACGGACAGATGTCGGAGGATGAGGAAGGGGATAAATGGAGTGGGCCTCATCGCACGGTCAGGTGGAGAACAGATGGTAAGATGATGCGACAAGGAAGGGGGCCCCACGTTGATTAAACGCAGAAAGATAGATGATGTCTGGATTTTCTGTGTGTCGTTGATTCGGGTGCTCAAATTGCAGTCGTTGGAGAGATGCGTCTTCGATTCCGGACCCCCCCCCNGGGGGGGGGTCCAGAATCCCCTTGCACGTTGTTTATCTGGGCACTTCGATCATGGCCATTGAAGAGGTGCGCCCTCTATTCTGGACCCCCCCCCTCCGCTTAAAGGTAGAAAGGCGGGGGGCTCTGGAATCCCATGTGCATCGCTGATCCGGGCGTGCGAATATCTATCGTCCAATATTGATGACTGCTTAATAACAAGTGCTTTTGCGCCCCGGTCTTATAGTAAATGGGTTTTTCACCCACTCCTTCACATTCTAACCCCCCTTACTAGAAATATCGCTAACATTTGGCTCCATGGGGGATAGAGTCATCCCTGTGATGCTCTAAGAACACTTTTGCAGATTTAGTGCCTTGTTGTTGGGATATGGAGTCTTTTATTAAGATGAAAATAAAAAAAATATTTACAAAAACAAAAGAGCCTCCTGCAGCTCATAAAAAACACTTTTTCAAGAAATGCCCATTTACTGGGCCACTAAAAACTTCTTTTCCTTCCAGATCCTGTAACTTGTATGTGTTGTTTGAAAATACTTCAAGGATCTTGAAAGGCCCAAACTAGAGGGCATCAAACTTACTGTGCTTGCCTCTGTCCTGCATGGGTGCATCCCATTGGAGCACCAGGTCACCCTGCTCAAATTATTTCTTTCTTCTCTTCCTGTCGAAAGCCCGCTTGATCTTCTGCTGATGGTTGTAGGCCCTGTTCCTGACCTTCTCTCTGATCTATTTCACTTCCACCATCTGATGAATACTTCTGACCATATTGTCAGGCTTTCCTTTAAGGTCCTGGAGGAATTTCGCCATAGACAAGGCGAGCTGAGTAGGGAAATTGGCCTCTGTTCCATAAACAAGTTGGAAAGGTGAGATGCCTAGGGACTTCTTTGTTGTCACTCGGTCAGCCCATAGAGAAAATTTGAGTTTTGAATCCCAGGCCCTTCTATTGTCTTCTAGTAGCTTCTTGATGAGCTTGATCAGACTTTTATTGGAAGATTACGCTAGTCCATTCCCTTGAGGATAATAGGGAGTAGAGTGAATCAGTGAGATCTCATACTATTCACAGAACTTGATTAGGGGCTCAGACCGAAAGGGGGAGGCATTATCAGTGAAAATTCTGCTAGGGCAACCAAATCTGGGTATGATATCCTCCAGAAAGCTGATAATTACTTTGTGGGAAGTGCTCCTGGTGGGGACAACCTCCATCCATTTGCTGAAATAGTCTGTTGCAGTCAGGATCCATCTGTGTTGGCCACTTGAGGGAGGATGAATTTCTCCAATGAAGTCCAATCCCCACTGTTGAAAGGGTGTTGAAACTACTACAGGTTTTAATGGCAGAGATTTGAGTTGCTGCTTTCATGAGAACTTCTGGCATTTGATGCAAGCTCTGACTTCTCTGCGGACATCAGGGAATAAAGTGGGCCAGTAATACCCAACTTGGAGGATCTTATGGGCTGTGGTCTTCCAGAAATTACAACCCCCACAAAGGCCACTGTGGAAATCAAATGTAACTTKTTGGGCTTCTTGTGGGTCCAGGCACCTTAAAAATACCCCTAAAGGGTTTTTCCAGTACAAGGTTTGGTCAATGAGGCAATACCTTACTGCCTTGAGCTTTAAATCTCTCGCCTTGCTCTTTTCCATTCCATCAGGAGGCCTTAATTCTTGCATAAAATACAAGATATCCTTGTACCAGGCACATGCTGCTAGTGATAAGGCACTCTGGAAATGCTCGCTGGATGACTCAGCTTGCTCGTTGATGAAGTTAATCCCCAGAGATTTGCAATTGGATTCAGCTAGTAATTTGGCCAAACCCTGCCCCTTTATCAATTTGGTGGGCTTAACCTCCAAATCAAACTCTAGGATTTTGGCAATCCACTTTCCTCTTCTTTCGTCTATGTCAGGCTGTATAAGAATGTCCTTCACAGAGGCTAAAGGAACATATGCAGTGATCTTTGAGTGCAAGACATAGACTCTGAAAGCTTTGAGGGCTTTCACTAAGGCATAAGCCTGCTTCTCCATGATCTCGTACCGGAGTTCTGCATCTCTCAATGCCTTGCTGTAAAAGGAAACAGGTTGCTCTCGCCCTTGATCATTTCTCTGCAATAAGACTGCTACTACTGTATCACAAGAAGCAAAAGAAAAAATCAGGAAATCTTTGGAATAGTCAGGACTGATCAGCACTGATGCCTCAGTCAATGCCCTTTTTATCTGGACAAAAGATTCCCTGGGTTCAGCGGTCCATTTCACTTCATTTCCCTTTCTGAGCATGGCTGTGATGTGTCTCACCAGCTCTACAAAATTTGAGATGAATCTCCTCAGAAAATTAATCCTCCCCAAAAAGGCCTGGACTTACTTCTTGGATCTGGGAGGTGGTAGGGTCTGAATTGCATCTACCCTACTAGGATCAATTCTCACTCCCTCTGCTGATACTATATGGCCTAAAATCTTCTCCTCCTTCATGGAAAACAAATATTTCTTGGGGTTTAAAGATAAGCCATACCTCCGACACTTCAGAAAAACTTTTTTTAAGTGGCAGCAGTGCTCCTTGTCTGACCTGGAGAAGACTGTGATATCATCCAAATAGATCACTACAAACTGATCTTTCTCCCCAATGAAGGCTATATCCATAGCTCACTGAAATGTTGCCCCTGCATTCATCAATCCGAAAGGCATTTTGGCATACATGAATGTGCCCCAAGGAGTGGTGAAGGCTGTTTTTTCTCTGTCCTCAGGCATGAATGATATTTGATTATACCCCGAAAATCCATCAATCATGGATATCCTAGATGCTCTAGTTACCTTCTACAATATGTGTTCCATGTTGGGCAGAGGATAATTGTCTTTCCTTGAGCTTCTGTTCAGGTTCCTGAAATCAACACAGAGTCTGACTTCTCCACTTTTCTTTCTCACTGGAACCAAATTGGCCACCCACTCAGAATACGTCAAGGGGACAATGATTTGGGAATCTAACAATTTCTTCACTTCTTTCTCCATGACAAGTAGCAACATGGGATTTATTTGTCTTAGCTTCTTCCTGAATGGCTTAGCTTCTTCTTTCAATGGGATCTTGTGCTCAATGACAGATGTGTCATAGGTTTTGAGGTCTTCATAGGTCCATGCAAACACATCAGTGAATTCCTTTAATAACCCAGCGTAGTCCACCCTCTGTTTGTTAGTTAGGCTGCTTGACAATTTGACGAACTTAGGCTCATCCTACGTGCCAATGTTGCATTCAGCTACGTCATCTTCTTCACTTGAGACACTACTCTTTATTGCCACATCATTTTTGTCAAACAGTCTTTCTAAAGGGACCAGTCCCCTCGGAATGTGATTTCTAGGTAGTTGAATAATCTGGTGATTAACAATTTTATTCAAGAAATCCTCTGAGGGGGGGTCACCTTCGGGATCAGGGTCCTGATCGATGTGCAATGCAGAAAACTCATCGATGGACTGAAGAAATTTTTCGATTTCAAGATCGTCCTCGAATACCTTCCAATGCTTTATGTTGTTCAGGATGGACGACTTGTATCTTACTTCGACCTCACCATTAATATTTGGGGGCAGGGGGATATTGAACAAACTGGCTGAGACTGCTAGGGAGTCAGCTGCGGTATTCTCTTCCCTTGGGACGAAAATAATGTTGAAAGAAGAGAATAAATTATCGATCAAGTCCCATACCTCATTTCTGTAGCTTCTAATTCAGGGATGCTTGGCCCGATAAATATTTTTGACCTGTTGGATGATCAATTCTGCATCCCCAAACACAACCATTTCCTTTATTCCCATCTCTTTTGCAGCCCTCATACCCAGAACAAGAGCTTCATATTCTGCCACATTGTTGGTGATTTCGAATTCTAGCTTGTATGACAAAGATATGATCTCTTAACAGGGCGATATGAAAACCACTCTGGCACCTGCACCTATACTGGAGGAAGCTCCATCAAAGAACATCTTCCAAACAGAGGTGGTTGGAGGAGGTATCTCCTGATTAAGAATGGGTTGCTTTCTGATCTGTAAAGGGGCCTTAGGAGTTTTAGTGATCTGTAACAAGCTAGACCCTGAATCAGTGTCAAGTGCAAAGATGGGGTGATTAGTGGGGTTTGCTTCATCACTGACAATATAGGCTACCTGGGCTTCTCTGTACAACCTCCTGTTTTCCCCTCCAAAAACTGGGATCGTGGCATATGTGAGATCCATCTGCAACGTTCCTCCAAGTCTCTTAATCCAAGACCTTGACAACAACATGCCAAACTTGGGGGGAACATCAGCTACCACAATGTCCATGACCACAGTCTTCATGGGCAGCTGAAACAAAGAAACCACCAAGTCCTTGATGACTCCCAGGCATTGCACCCTCCTTGAATCAAAAGAGTACAAATCATGATAGGCCTTGGTCACTTCTAGTCCTAGTTCTTCCATGACTATCTTGGGCATAAGGTTATGGGAAGCTCCTGAATCCATGAGGCAATTATGCAACACTTTATCATGTATATTCAGGGAGGTGTAGAAGGGAGGGGATGAATCATCTCTGTCTTCTACCATGGGACCTAGGATGACAGCTGGCTTCTCATCTTGAAGGTTCATTGAGTCAGAGGAAGGCTGAAGGGACTCATCTTGCAACAGCTTAGAGAGGGACCTTTTAAAGTCTTCATTTTTAACTAGCTCAGAGATGGGGACGGGGATCCTGATCTTTTGAATTTCATGCTCAAAATTAAAAGAGGAAACGAGCTTAGGAGCTTCCCTTACCTCAGCGACAGGTTCTTTGGCTGCTAATAAAACACTTTGAGCTTTCTTTTCTTTAGTCGTGGTTGCTGCAGTTTTAATAGGCTTATCTACTATGAGGGGATGATCTTGGACGTCAAAGTCTCCTTCTTTCTTTCTTGACCTGAGATTGTATCTGTTAGAAGTGTGGCCGGCCCTCTCTCCCTTTCCTAACTCATGGATCTGAATGTTCATCAGGGATTTTTCGTATGCAGACTGAGTCAAATGGGGAAAAGGAGGGGCTTCCTCAACACAATGAATTTCGGGGTCGAATTCGTCTACCTCCTCTCCTTCCTCATGAGTAACCAGGTTATTTTGGAGAGGGGTTTGAATCCTCTGATCCTCCCTGTCCTTTCCCCTTTGTTCGCTTGGGAAGGCATGTGGTCCATTGTTATTAAGTCTCCTGAAACCTCTATTATCGACATTCTGGGGATGTTTGTACATGGGCTTCCCTTCTAATTCCCACCTCTCCATCCTGGCAAAAAGTGATTTTAGTACTCTGGTTGTTTCATCAGTCTGATGGGGCATGGGAGAGGAACTGGATGGGGAGGCTTCAGGCCTTTTGGATACATTTCTATCAGCAGCGTTCCTGAGTCGGTCAACAACCAATATGTTAGATTCTACCTCCACAGCTGCATCTTGCATGTGGGCCAAGGTAGCAGCTCTTCTCTCCCTTAGCAGTAGGCAGAAATCAGGATCAAAATCACTAGCATAAGTGATCTTAGCCGAGGATTCTGAGGGATTTATTTCAACGGGAATTTTACTATACATTTTATTGAATCTCTTGGAGAAGTCAGAGACAGTCTCTCCTTCTTTTCTCTTCAAAGATCCAAACTCTGTCATATAATACACAAAATCCTTTTTGTCTCCCCATTGTCTCAAAAAGGCATTGTCTAAAGCTTCTATCCCATCAATAGATCCAGGAGGCAGGGCCTTGAACCATTTTCTAGCCTCACCTTTGAGGCTATGAACAAAAATCCTCATCCATACGTCTGCATGCATGATGACATTATCATCTGTGAAACTGTAAACGGCTTCTAGGTGTTCATCTGCAGTTACGTCCCCCTCAGCCATGAACTTGGGTAGTTTCTTGAGGTAACCATCTGCTGGGAGGGAATTGAGGGGTTGAGGTAACCCAAGGGGAGCATACCTAGTGGCTATAATGGCCTCCATTCTGGTCATAGGGGGATTAGCACCAGCCATAGGAATATTAGGTGGAGGAGAACTTGGAGGAGAAGGAGCTCGTGAAGGGGTTGCGGGAATTGAGTCTCGAAGTGGAGTGGGAAACAAGAGAGGGTTTAAGGAGAAGACTAACGAGCTCAAGTAAATAGGCACCTCTCTTTGTGCAGGAGTGGGGAAATCTTCTATAGTCCCGAGTCTATACCGAGGAACATCTTCAGAGGAGAGGAGAGTGACAAGGATTTCTCCCTCCAATCCCAGATCAGGAGGGGAAAACTCAGCAGGAACACTCCCAAAGTTGAGGAAATGGGAAACCTCTAAAGAAGGCTAGCTATGAAGTTGAGAATAAGAAAACAAATTTTTTACAGAAGGAGGTGGGAAATACCTAGTTTTGTAGCAAAAATTTCTCTTGGGGAGGGTTTCCCTTTTCTGATAATCACCTTCGGATCTTCTTCAGGCGTGGCCAGAGGAAGCTATGGATGGGACCGCGTGTGTCTACCGCTAGAAGCCACAACTAACCCAATAGGTTCATCCTAGTGGATTCGTCATAGTGGAGTCGCCAGATGCACAGTAGCAATCTTGATAATTTTGATATCTGATGCACCTTCAGAATCAGTGAATCATTGTCATTCAATCCCGGGGAAAAAAATCTTCAACTTCGTTCCCCGACAGCGACACCAGAAATGTTGGGATCAGAAGTCACTCCTGGATTGCAGCAGGAGCAGAGCCCGACACCCATCAGTTTAATGTCACGATTTTTTTATAAAGGGGTGATCAAATGGAAGTAAACTTAGAACAATATTGTCTCAACTCTAAAACTAGGCCAGGCATGCATGGGCGAGTGAGGTATTAGATAAAATTCAAACAATGAGTCATAATAAGGGTGAGTAGGGGGAAGACTTGCATAAGAAGAGTGCAGGGGTCTGTTATAAACATCAGGTTTCTAATAGAATGTGAAAGGAAGCATCTAAAGGAAAGATCTTCTTACATCCAAATGCAGAAAACTAGGGAATACAATAATGCAACGATAAATCCTTTATCATAGCATAACTGCAACAACTCATGCGAATCAGTCGATCATGAACTCTCTGGCATAAGATGAAAACATAGACGGAGCAGGAGAACTATTTGTCATAAAACAAGAAATCTCAAACACATATGCATAACCATAGAACTAGAATGATCATTAAAACTTTACAGTCGGGAGCTTCGCTCTACCATAGATAGATACAAAAATGGAGAAAACGCCTACATATACTCAAAACAATAACAACAACAAAATCGAGATGCTGCATTAAACACATTGCATCTGCATGGCTTCTGACAATCTGCAACCATAGTATTTGAATGATCGTGCACCTATGGCAGACACAATCAAACTTTTGATAGCTCCGTGGGTGAATCGACGTGCCTTTAATTCTTCACTGGACTTTCCCATTATGGCGGAGGCGATGCCTAACCACACCAACTGCTTCAATAACTGCTTCATTGGGATTGAGGATGGCTCAGCCAACTTGGCACCTTTGGGACGTAGACGGTCCCTCGCGTTGCCACCTAGATTAACTGAACTGCCTAATGAATAGGTTCGTTGGCAAGCGCGAAGGATGAGGTGCATAATAGAAGAGGTGGTGCCAAAACTATGAGGGTGAGATATGAAGTGATGAGGTGTGAGAGAAATTACAGGGGAGAGCACATGGTGGAAGGAAATAAGCGGAGGGGGCAGTAGACGATATATAATCGGGCACATTTTAGTGGGAGGCTGATGTGGAAGGGAGCGGGAAACATGGTAGGTGGTGAGTGGATGATGAGATGGGGAAGGGACCACACAGACCAGAAGAGAGGAGACATACAGATGTCGGAGGATGAGGAAGGGGATAAAGGGAGCGGGCCTCATCGCATGGTCAGGTGGAGAACAGATGGCAAGATGATACAACAAGGAAGGGGGCCCCACGTTGATTAAACGCAGAAAGACAAAGGATGTCTGGATTTCCTGTGCGCCGCTGATTCGGGCGCTCAAATAGTAGCCGTTGGGGAGATGCGTCTTCGATTCCAACCCCCACCCCCGCCCTCTTAAAAGTAGAAAGGTGGGGGGGGGGTCCAGAATCCCCTTGCGCACCGTTGATCCGTGTGCTTCGATCGTGGCCATTGAAGAGGTGCACCCTCGATTCCAGACCCCCCCCCTCCACTTAAAGGTAGAAAGGAGGGGGGGCTCCGGAATCCCATGTGCACCGCTGATCCGGGCGCACGAATCTCTGCTGTCCAATATTGCTGACCGCTTAATCACAAGCGCTTTTGCGCCCTGGGATTTTAGTAAATGGGGTTTTCACCCACTCCTTCACATTCTAACCCCCCTTACCAGAAATATCGCTAACACAAGGATCGAAGGTGCTGATGAGGAAGAGAGATTCATCAGGGAGAGAATCTCTAGGTTCAATGTTTTCATCGGCATGAGGGAGAGCACAGATAAGCTCTGCAAACACCAGGGATTTTTTGTCTTTGGCCTTCGTAAACTTGAGATCGAATTCCTGAAGAATAACGATCCATTTAGAATATTTTCCCCCAAGTACTTGACGTGTCAAGACATGGTACATGGGGTTGGAGTCTGCGATCACCATGGTGGTGTGTAATAAGATGTAATGGCAGAATCTCTGGACAGCGACGACAGCTGCCAGAGCCAGTTTCTCGACATGTGAATATTGGAGTTTGGGTCCAGATAGACTCTTGCTCAGATAATAAATCACATGTTCTTCGCCGTTAGGGTCCTCCTGAACTAACACCATCGCAATAGTGGAAGTGGAGGTGGCCAAGTAAAGGATATAGTCCTTTGTGTACTCTGGAGGGTGTAACAAGGGAGCGTGGGTCAAGGCATTCTTAAGAGCATCGAATGACCATTGGGCGGTGTCATCCCAAACAAAATGGGTGTTCTTTTGCAGTAACCGCATAAATCCTTTAGTGATCTCAGCATAGCTGCAGATGAAACAACGAAGGAAATTTGCTTTGCCTTGCAAACTTTGGAGTTGGGTTAAATTAGTAGGTGGGGGTAAGGCTAGAATGGCCTTAATATTTAAGGGATCCACCCTGATCCCATCTTTGGAGACAATGAAACTGAGGAGTCGACCAGATTCAACAACAAAAATGCACTTGTGTGGGTTCAAGCGAATATGGTAGAACTGACATCGAAGAAAAATCGCCCGCAGGTGAGCAATGTGATCGAATCGATTGGATGAATGGGTAGGTAAATCGTCGAGGTAAGGCTCCGCGATATGCTTGATATCGTGGAAATCTTACGACATGGCCCGCTAGAAAGTAGCACCAACATTTTTTAGGCCAAATGGTAACTTTCGATAAGCAAAAGTTCCCCAAGGGCAGATAAAGGTTGTCGTATGTTGATCAGTAGGTAAGATTTCAAAAAATCCATCCATGAAAGAGAAGATTACGCTCCCTGCACAATTATAGATGATTTGGTTGATGAAGGGTGTAGGGTAGTTTTTCTTAGCAAAAGCTCTGTTGAGATCTCGATAGTCAACACAAACATGGATGGTCCCTTGTTTTTTGGCAACCAGAACAAGGTTGGAGACCCATTCGGTCAAAGGGACGGGGTAGATAAAGCCAGATTTGAGAAGTTTTTCAACTTCTGCCTTTATAGCCGTGATTTTCTTGGGGTGAACCGGACGAAGATTTTGTTGAACAGGTTTTGCGTCAGGGTAGGTTTTTATTTCATGTACGACGATGGAAGGGTTGATCCCTAACATCTCCTCGTAGCTCCATGCGAAGACATTACGGAATTCCTTAAACAAAGCGGTGTAAGATACCACTTCTTTAGGTGTGCAATTAGCACCAAGTTGAATGTTTTCCACGACACCTTCTTTGATCAAAATATCAATAACGATCGTAGTATAGATGTTGCCCATGTTCCCCTTAGAGAGAGTATCTTGTGTGAGGATTGGAGATTGCGGAGCATCGGTAACATTGGGAGGGAAGACAGAGCATATGTCTTGATGAATTTCTTCCAAAGGCGAAAGAAAAGAGGATCGATGATGGTTATCATCCCAAGGCAGATCGTCAATGCTAAGCATTTCCATAATAGATTCGTCAGAAGGAAAAATATGAGAAATGTAATCAATGATGGACGACAAGGAATCCAACCATGAGGGCACCAAGTATGCATCTGGTGTCAATAAATGTGGATTGTCTGGAGAGGGAGAGGCATATTGAATAGCTATGTATGCGGCCTCGGCTGGGCTAAGTGGCATAGTGTCACCGATCACATCGAATTACAGAGGACTAGGTACAACCCAAGGGTCAGATGATTCCAAGGATTGATAAGGCATAGTCAAGATCATATTGACGATGACAATATGATGCATGGTAAGTGGAAGTGTTGTAGGGAAAGTACCCATAAAGCTAGAATATTTCAACAAGCCAACACCAACGCTTTCATACGTAACTGGGTGGTCTCCCAAAAAGGGAATGTTGTTGGTGGCAGGGATGCGAGCGTCGGGTGTACAAAAATCAAGCTGATCGATGGTGACAATTTTGCCTTGATGGGGGAATTGTACACATCGAAACACTGACGAGGCAACTGCAGTCATAGCATAGAACCAACTTCTCCCGAGTAGTAGGTTGTAATCGAGGGGAGCATCGACCACCTCGACATCAACGGTAATAGTTTTGCCGCCCAACTGAACAACTAAGGATTTTAATAATCTGTGAGGATGAAAACCTCGTCCATCGAAAGCACATAACATCATAGTGGATTTGTTAAGGGCAGGCAATTTTAAGCCCTTCCAACAAGCTAAGGACATGACACAAGTAGAGGCTCCCTCGTCATGGATAGTTTGATGAATTTGTTGATTGTGAACAACAACATCGATTTGGAAAGCTAGCTGGTGGGAGAGTTATGGTTGATGATCATCCATATTAAACGTGAGGTTGTTTGATGACTCAATATCAAAATCACTGATAGCAGCTAAGAGAATTCTACGTTGGCTGGGACAGTGTTGTAGAACTTCCAAGGCGGACATAGCACACGGGGCTTGCACCAAATCTTCTACAATATTGTAATTTTGGGCAGCCTGTGAATTAGGATTGAAGGTAGATTTCCGGATGGTGCTCTTAGGAGGGTGTAAGATAGAGTCAAACAAAGGTTTTTCAATCTGAAGTGGCCCGGATGGAGGGCTAACAGATGGAGGATTAACAGAGGATGGTAACAGGTCTGGTGAAGAATTGTTAGCAGTCTTCATCTTATCAAGTTTAACTGGCGTGTCATATGTCGTAGAGCAAGTGGTTAAATTAACCCTGTTAAACATGTAAATGTGGGCACTTGTCGAGGCCTCATCATGGGGTTGGTTGGAACTGCCCCTTGGCGTGGGGGTTTGGGAAACCAAAGATTGTTGCTGTGGAAAAGGCTGAGTAAGAACAACGAGTTGTGAATTTCCCTTGAAAAGTTTGGCCACTTCATTGCGATGTGGGCAGTCTCGAGTGTAATGATCTTCACCACAAATGAGACATGGGAATTTCAATTTTCGTTGTGGTTGTTTTCCAGCAGCATGGGTTTGTGGTTGATTTTTTGGTTGTTCGTTATTATTGTTTTTCTTTGGTTTGTTTCTCACTTTCTTCTTGCCCCTGGGTTGTTGTGAAGGGGTCGATTGGAATGCATTCACATCAGAGACCTGAGTTTGAGGGGGGGTAGAAGAGAGTGCAGTCAGGCTGGGAGCAGCTATCGAAGCGGGCTACTGAATCGTTCCAGCCGATTGGGTAGTAGATTGAGTTTTGATGGAGCCAATAACTTCATCCGCGTGGGAAGCAGACGATGGTTTCAATGGATTGTTAGTGGCACGGGTAGCATTCGGTATCAACTCATACAAAGTATCGGATTGTGAATAGACTAAGTCTAAGTACTGAGCTCGGGCAATGGCTTCTTCCTCAGTGACTACACCACCCATGGAAACGTCACGAACAATATGGGGTAACAATGATTTAGTGAACCATTCCGCTAACAATTGGTCAGGAATGACCGCTTTGATTAGCCTTCATCGTCGTCTCCATTCATGAATATGATCGGAGATATGTACAGACGTTGTCTGATGAAGGGAGGTTAATAGTTCAGTACCCATCTCGTATCGAATAGGTAGTTGGAAGTGCGTGAGGAAAGACATGGCGAGAGAGTTGAAATCATGAAAAGATGCACGCGGTAATTCAATATACCATTTCGTCGCGGAACCCATAAGCGTTCGTTGGAAAAGATACAAACGTATAGAATCGTCCATGAGGGAGTTGGATGAACACCACAAATGGAAATTCATCACATGGTTGTTTGGGTCTTCTCCAGACTTTCCGTCGAATTTTGGGATATCAGAAGGAAGTTTAGCTGGAATAGCTGGCCAAATCAGAGAATGATAAATAGGATCATTCGTTAACCGAGATAAGTCTAGAAGGCCCAGGGTAGCTAGAAAAGGTAGTTGTCGGTTAACCTGTGGGTAATGCTGGTGTGGCATGGGGACACCAGTGGGGCCAATCACTAGGTTATGTGGATAATTGTAACTAGTGGGCTCTCTTGTATGAGGTTGGTTTTGACCAGGGTACACAGGATTTGAGGTGTTTCGAGAAGCATGTGTGAGCAGAGGATAATCGGATGGGTTTTTCGGGTTATAGGTTGGGTTCGGCATTTGTCCATAAGGAGGTTGTTGCGGAGTCTGAGAATTGTGTCCTGTCGAGAACTGTGGATTTCCTGGAAAAGGGACATTCCACGGATTGGGTGTGGCGGATGCATTTTGTCCATATGGTTGATGGTAGACTCTAGATTGCAGTTGCCCCCCAGCATGAGGGTTCCCCCCAAATGGAATTTGTCCTCTGGTGGGGGGATGCCCCCCAGCTTGAGGTAGAGTTCCCAGAATTTGAGAACCAGACGTAAATGACTGATTGGTGCCGCCGAGCGGATTAGGACCACCAAGACTGGTCCCTTCGGTTTGTTGGATAGGTATGGAACTTCTCGGTATAACTTGGGTAGTAGTGGCAGTGGGAGTATTTAGTGCTCTAAACCCAAAAGGGAGTGTAGGTCTTGGTGTTACAGGTGTGCCAATTGCAGCGTGGTTGACCACCGCATTACCAGCAGGAATAGTTGGGATGTGAGGGACTATTGTAGAATGGGTCATCTGGAGGGGAAGAGTATACCTTGGTCCAATGAATGGTATGTTCGGACCAACGGGCGATGTGGTAGTAAAAGTGGTGGTACCAGTAAAATGGTTTAGAGGTACAGTGTAGGAAATGGGTGTGTCGGCACCCATCCCTGTTCCATAAAGATCTCGCACCATGCGCGGCGGACTTCGAACAATGTCTGCGGCCCAAAAAGGGTCATCGACTAAAGGGTTTTGATGAGACCCAGCCGGAATGTCAGAAGGATTGATGATGACAAATTCACCAGCGGAATTCAATTGGAGGACACGTCGTTCATATCCCTCTAGAATGCGGAAAGCTTCTGCAGACTCTGAAACAATTCGAAAACTCTCTAAAGGTGTGGGAACTTCTTCCTGGGAAGTTGTAGTGTTTTGAACTTCACTATGTTAAGGAGATTCCKCCATAGAATGAGGGGGTAAAGGGGTGTTTYCTTCCATATTTTCTAGAGGAAGTTCCTATAGCCTCCATGAACGKCATGGAGGGTCGATGTTGGAGAAAAAGAGTCGGCGAAAAAGATCTATGGCCAACTACCGAAAAGAAACAACATACGCTAATAGAAATCTAAGAATCACAACCAAGMAAATAGGACCTTCTTTTGATGACCATACTAGTTGGTGATGAAATCCAATGTCGCATGATCAAGTCCAGAAGGGGCGGGGATAGGGTGGAACAGTTACAATGGCGACCTACTTAACGGACTTATGCCTTGGTGCAAGCTTCCATGCAGTAATTGTGGATTTACCCTCCAAGGAGCCCAAGTGAGTTTGACCAATGTCTGCTTTAGGTACAGTGAGACTTCCCGTCACTATCACCTTGTGTAAGACCCTAAATATTATGGATACTAAGGTTACCAATTCGTAGTCAGCCCCTAGGCGGGAACAGTCGATAGTCCGATCCGAACGTACGGGCAGGGTATTGAGCCCAAAATCAACTAAAAGGCTTCCATGCAGTAATTGTGGATTTACATTTAAGTGATCCCCATAATATAATCTGACCACCACAATCAGTTAAACCACGGAGGGTTAGTCCCCGTAGCTTACCCGAATGCGACCTCGTGCGTAACCCCTGTGTGAGAGGGGGATCCTAGGCAGACTTATACGATAATTGGATTTGACTCTCCCTAACTCAGGATTCTAATGTTGGTTTTGGAAACTTTGGAGAGTTATTCTCATAGCCTAATCCAAAGTACTAAGCCTAATCTACTGTTGGTGGAGGATCCTAGAAAAGAAAAAGTTCTAAATAATTTTTAATTAGTGTTGATTCTTATAGCTATTCTTTACTCAAAAAGGGGTGCATGGAAGTGAAGCGAATGAAATTAAGAATCAGTCCCAAAAATGCATCAAAGATGATAAGCAGTTATTTCTTTTCGATTAACATCTATCTAAGGGAGAGAGAGAGATTTCTTTTCACTAATAAGCACTAATAAGGAGTGTCCTAAAACAAATTTTCTTCAATCAAATCCTGATGTGATGCTAAATTTTTTGAGATACCTTCTAATATGCTCAATCAATCATGAAGATGCTTTTATTGTTTGCATATGAATAATGATTAATTCAACACAATGATCGTCTTGCTAATTATCTTTTTGGGTGAATGAGAATCAGACCAACACAAGAAAGAATCATACAAACAATACACCCTCTCGTTGTGATCAAAACAAGAAGTGAAAGAAAAGAAACAATCAAAGAGAAATCAAACTTCACAGCCAAAAGAAAAATTTGAAGAACAATGATCTTAACTAAAACCAAATGAAAAGGTCTGTAGGCCTTTTATGACTTTCACCAGATTTTTTCGTTCAGTCAAAAAGAGAGAAAGACAATGCATGGGTTTCAAGCTCCAAATGGCAGAAAAACTCAACAACAATAGTGAAGAAGGCTACAAAATCCAAACAGCAAGATGTTTGTTCTCCAAGAAAAAGACAGATGTCAAAGCTGGAAAGAAGAAGGATTGACTCACAAGGTTACCCAACAAGAGAGACACAGAGGAAAAACCCAGAAAAAGCAATTCTGGAAGGTTTATTGGCCAAAGGAGGGCTGGCACTCTATTGCCAAAAGCAAGGAGCGTTGTAGCGCTCTGTGTAAGGAACTCAGGGCGCGCTGGCGCTTTGTTAACATAGGGATAGGTGCGTCAGGTTCAAAAATCTCTTAAAAATGTCATAAATTCAAAAATTGCAGTTCAATTTCGACAATTAGGCTGGGTGTGATGGGGTAGGGAGCCAATCAGCTCATGAAACCAATCAAAAGAGGAGTGAACTAGGTCTGAAATGATCAAGGGGTAAAACAAGGTCTATGAGGAGAAATCAAAACAAGAAGTTTTGATTTGAGGTTTCCCCAGTGGAGTCGCCAGTTTCTATTGTAGGAAAATCTCCCTGTGGACAGGTAGATTGCCTTAAAGAGCTAGACCCTACTCTAAGACAGAAAGTGCTTAACGTGGAAACTGACTTCCTTTCAAATCCATACAAACTAGCACATGAGAAGGATGGAGAACAACATTAGCTTTTTATCGATGTTTGTCCCTGCACGCTCCAAATTGAGCTAAGAACTCTCGCTCCTTGTTGAGTCCTGTAGACAAACAAGATACAACCACTTCCTACTCTATTGATGTTAGCTTGAAAACAAATCTATTGATCTAAAAATGAAGAAGACTTGAAATACTTGAAATTATTGCAATGTAAATGTTATGTGTTTAAAGCAAATGGATTAGTTTGCAACACATAGATTAAAGGATTACTCATGCAAAATACACATAGACAGTAGCATAATCAATGAACATAAGCACATAAACACAACAATTTGATAAAGGAGTTCACCCCTCTCTTGGGCTACATCTCCTGGTCCAGCTTCCAATGGATCATTATTATTAATTTCTCAAAGTGCTCAAACAAATGTCTTACAATGCTCAAACTAACAAACCGACTGCTCCAATGGCTTCAGAGCATCCAAAAATCCCTATCTAGGCTCTTTCGACACCTCAATTGGTTAAAAAACGAAGAAGTTAGGCCTCCTGGAAGTCTCCCTCTTCAAACTTGTTGTCTCTGCATCTACAAATTGCACCCTTTCCAAGTGAACCTGGCTCACACGCAATATAAAGTGTGAAAACCCAACATCGGGCACAACCACACCAATGGTGCAAACCATAGGACGGTTAAGGGTGCGCCAGCCCCTAACCGCCTAGCACCTAGGCGTATGGGTCATGTGATCGTGCACATTGGCAAAAGTGGTTAACACCGTTATAACTATATAACTCCCCCCGCGCTCCATACATGGTCACATGTAATAACTCATACAACCGCGGGCCTTACACAATACAACATATAAAATTTCACGCACCCATCCCACGGAGGATAAGGTCATATGGAATATGTTATATACAAAACAAATAACCGTGGGCCGGGGCTAAGCCCTGGCCTGACCCCCTGCCTAATGGTCATATAACTTGAACATAAATATATATGGATTGGTATATATAACAAGGCACAATTGATAGTCCGTTGGTCGAATGGTCTTTGCAAAGGTGTTGTGTGGAGGGAGGTCCAGGGGTCGAACCCCACGGACTCCAATAGTTTTACACAACATCCATAAACCAATAAAAGGGGTGCCACATGGCAGCCCATGATTGGGCCACATGGAACCTTACCATTAGCCAATGAAATGCCATGTGTCACACTCTGATTCGACAACTGTCAACCAACAAAAACTTGCCACATCACTCCTGCCAGATCATCATACAGTCTGTACGACCCTTCCACGTCAGCCCGTACGGACTGTACGGACTGTACAGTCAGCATCAAATTTTTTTACCTGTTTGACTTGACGAATAGATTGCAATATTTCTTGCTCCTGACATCTGTTTGAGACAAAACAAGTTGCGTTGGGTTCGCAATGACGAGGCCTACACTCTCGTCCGGTTTGAAACGATTCTGAGTACTTTGAATTTTTGAGCAAAATTTAATCCCCTGATCACACCTCCCCATTAGGAAGCTTTTGGACCTCCAAAAGACTATTTTCAGTCTATGTGAAGATGAGGGTAAAGTTCCCTCACCCTTCCAACCTTAATCCACTTGGCCTTTCTTGGATTCGTCCCTTTACGACCAACTCGAAGATACTCCACATTTCCTCGTTTTCAAGTTCACATTCTCCTGTCAAGGATGGTGTCTTCCTACAGTTCTATTAGATACTCTGGAGAAAAATCATTTATGGAAGGAATCTGAACATGCTCTCCTTGATCATCAATCAAAAGAAGCTCATACAACTTCAAATTCTCAACATTAACAACTGCATACATCTGCATATAAGGAGGCAAATCTAAACGAAAAGCATTGTTACCAATATTGTCGATAATCTTGAAAGGACCATATCGAATCGGTTTCAACTTTTTACCTTTTCCTTTAAGCCTCTCCTTACTAATGTAAAGCCAAACTTCATCTCCAACTTGGAAACTATGATCAACACGATGCTTGTCATGTCTCCTCTTGTACTTGGCCTGACTCTTTTCCAACTGCTCTTGCACCACCTAATGTATCGACTGAATTTGTTCAATGAACTTCTCTGCCCTATCAATGTCATATTGACCATTGACAACAATGTCTTTCCCAAATATAAAATCTAAAGGCGACTTGAGCAAACAGCCAAAACATGCTTCAAATGGCGACGTTTGCGTCGAAGAGTGCTTATCTCGATTGTACGCATGTTGAATGTAGTGTAAATGTTCATCCCAAAGTTTAGGATGCTTGCTGCAATAAGCACGAAGAAGATGCACCACTGTATGATTTACCACCTCTTTCTGACCATCTATTTGTGGATGAAAAGATGTGCTCTTTTTAATTTTAGTGTCCATGAGTGCCCATAAACTCGACCAAAAACTTCCAACAAATTGAGAATCCCAATCAGAAATAATGGACTTAGGCAAACCAAAATGCACCCAAACATTTTGAAAGAACAACTGTGTCGTTTTTTCTGTTTTTACCTACTTAGTACAAGGCATCAAAATACACATCTTGCTAAAATGATCAACCACAACATAAAGATAATCAGGACCACGTCTCGACATAGGTAAACCACCAACAAAATCCATGGAAATACTTTCCCAAGGTCGAGAAGGAACTGGAAGTGGAGTGTACAAACCCAACTTTCGATTGCTAGGTTTACTTGTAGCACACAACGAACATCCTCAAACATATCGCTAAACACTTTCATTCATCTTAGGCCAGTAGAAATATCTTTGCAAATTAGCCACTGTCTTGCCTACACCAAAATGACCAGCAATAAGAGAAGAATGCACTTCCCTTATGATGTTGATTCTTTCCCCCTGTGGAATACACAACTTGCCAAGATGATACAAGAGATTATTATGCACATGATAATCCAATTCTTCAAAATGATTAGAGTGGCACAAAGTTTCATACACTTCTTTAAAGTCAGTATCTAAAGCATATTGCTCCACATAACTTTCATGCATTATAGAACTCTGCTTAAGAATAACTGAAGCACTAATAA
>JZKD02S0135751.1:829904-852263 GCA_000966675.3 Picea glauca
GCAGAAACACTGAATGATGATCACAATAATGCAGGGAAATAAACAATGGCACATTCAACATCAGTCACATATATGAGAAACACAGAGATAGATATTTCTCGAGGAAACCCATACATGGTAAAAACCTCTTTTTCTTTATATGATAAGTAATAGTTACACTCTTTACATTATCATACATATGAGAACCAACTCATAATGAGGCTACAACCTCAGTTTTGCAAGCTGCTACTTGCTGAGAGCACCAACTTTATGTTTTCTCTAGCACCCACTAGAAGGAAGCACCAACTAGAAGGAAGCACCAACTCCCTGGTTTCTCTAGCACCAACTAGATGGAAGTACCAACTTTCAATCATACAGGCACCAACCTGTATAACATAGAACAAGAGTTCTCCCTTGCACCACCCTGCCACCCTGGTTTCTCTTGCTGCAACCAGATGGAAGCTACAACTCCCTGTGTTCAAGCACCCACTTGAACCTATGAGGACAACAGTCCTCCCTATCACCTCCCTTCCACCCTGAAATATAAATATTTTCTACTGAAACTTATTACAGTGATATAATGTTCAACAGTGGCTTACCAGAATCATCATTATTCTGCTGCATTTCGTTGCTCTGTCTGCCTCACTGCCTTCCTGCACACATGACTTGCACTGTCTATTCTTCTACTTTTTATTCTCTGTGCACCATCTCCATTCACTGCACAGTTCCTCTTCTGTTCAATTCAACTGTTGCACTCTACTCCTTCTTCCCGCATGAATCACCTTCAACAACAACAACCACAACAACTCCAACAACAACCACAACCCCATCTCTTCTCTGTACCGTGTACTTATAGCTTCTGTGCTACTTGTGCATGCAATGCGCGCAAACCCTCTACATGCTCCCACCGCGCCGATCTCCTCCATATCTCGAGTGCTCTGCCTAATCATCGCAACTCTTCAGCTTCTATGGTGGTTCCCACTACACGTCCAACATCATTGGGTGTTCAACTGAGATTTCACCTTTTCGATATTTTCGCGACCTTATGACCTTCATCGATCCTGATCGATGGTACACGATCTTGATGAATTGATGGTCCTGATATCATCATGAATTCGCATCTCGTTGTTCCTTAGATGGAGGTTCTCGTCACTCCAAATTGCAATAGGCAAAACTTCGAAATGGAGCGCAGATCAACGGTCCATGTTCTTGGTGATCCGACGGTCCTGATATTTTCACAATCTCACATATAGCGAGTTTCCACACCATGCTCTGTTGACTCCAAGTTAGAAAAATTCCAATCGCTTGCCACTTGTCCTATGATTCGACAGTCTAGATAAGATATTGAATCAACGGCTCCGATCATATCGTGATTTCGACATTCTTATTGAAAAGTGTTTCGACACTCCAATTTCCATTATCCGAAACCCTGAAATGGGGTTGGATCAATGGTCCACATCAAACCTTGATCTGATGGATCAGATCATTTCACAATTTCTACATTCCTATGGTATTGTTTCTTGACTCTCCAAGTCGTGATTCGCGAAACCCCGAAATGGAGTCTTTGACATGCTCTAATATTCTTCCATGCATCCCTCTTGGATCAATGGTCAAGATTTTATCGAGGCTTCATAACTCTAAGAGCCTTAATTGTGCCTGATCAACGGTTCAGATCAATCCTTGATCCAATGGTTAGGATTAATTCGTGATTTCGCATATCACGATTTTGAGACTCCTGTGGTAGGAGTTGTTGACATTTCCATCTCCCGATTTCCAAAATCCCGATAGCTAAAACCCTGAAATGGAGTTGGACCACCGCTTCGATATTGCACTTTAAAGAACATGCAGGTTCTTCCTGATCCAACGATGGTCGGATCTTACACTTAGATCTAATGCCTAAGATCTGTCCTCCTCTTCTGCACGTTATTCTTGTCTACAATCAATTCTGACAGCCATCAGGAATTCAGGATGGGATCCAACAATCACTGATGCTTCTCTTCTCGAGCTTACTCATCCTCCTTACTTGGAATAATTTCTAAGTGTCAAGGGACTCGACCTCTGATCCTCCTGAGATCCTGAGTATGCTATCTCTCTTGAGCTTTAGCAATAAGTTAACCTCATCCCTGGTGCACATCTATGCACTACATTTGACTCTGCGCTAATTCCTCCTGAGCTTACTTTGTTCCTATTTTGCCATCCATGCACACTCTGATCCTACCATCAATGACAAGCTCACTTTGCCTGTTAAACCTGCCAACAATCCTCTGCACTATCTCTTCTGAAATTATCGAGCTTGCTATGAAGCATCTTCCTAAAATACTTCTGATGCCCGTCTATTACATTCTTCCTGTACTCATGCCATCTTCACTATTGTACTTGCCATCAATGACAAGCATACGCTGCCTGTTAAACATTTGCCAACATATTCTACACCTGTAATATTTTACAGTTGTGTAAGGATTTACAATGATCCTTCATTTCAAACAGTGTCTTGAATTTACATACATCTACTTCAATTAACAAGAAATTCATAAAATCTCCACACTGCTACCAAGTTGGTTAAGAGTCGGTTTGGTTCTCTCAATGTGTCGAGGTGTCGATTTTGATTCCACTTTCGCTTTTCTTAATTTGATAGCGATGCTCCTGCATCATACTCCTCTGGCCAAAATATTCATGGACTCCTATCCATGAGCTCTTGTATTATTTTTCCATGCTTCAAAATATCGGGTTCAGTAACCCAACTTGAATCTTCCACTGGGTGATTTTTCCACTTCACCAAATATTCAGAGTACATCTTTCTTCTGGTTTTCATTCCAACTCTTTGTTCTAAGATTTTCTCCATCTAAGGTTTTTCTACTATGGGCATCTGTTCTTCCCACTGAATCTCTTCCTGGTCATCTAATTCTCCTGCATCATCTTTGCTATAAGGATACAAGTCTGTAATGTTGAATATCGGTGATATCCCAACACTGTTTGGAAACTCAATGTCATAAGCATTTGCTACAAATTTTCTAAGGATCTTGCATGGTCCTATCTTCTTCATATTCAACTTATTATGTGTTCCTCTTGTAAACCTTTCCTTTCTCAAATGAGATAAAACTTCATCTCCCACTTCAAATTGAACTTCCTTTAAACAACAATCCATCCCGGATTAAATATTATTCCCATGAGTTTTTATCCCTCAACAAAGGATTTTCATATGCTTCATAAGCCTCCTTAAAATTTGGATCTTCCTGATACATTTCCTTAAGCTGCTTAAACCCTAAGGTATTCACTTGGAATTCTTGTATAACCAAACTCCTTCTGCTCAAATCATCTTCAACTTTATTAGCACTTCCATAAATATGTTTAATGACAAAAGTAAAATTATGCATGAATTCTACCCACTTAGCATGTCTCTGATTGAACTTCTCTTTCCTAGTAATAAATTGCAAAGCCTGATTATCACTATACAAGACAAAATCTTTTGGAATTAAATAATGTCTCCATTTCTTCAAATCTTGAATCACTGCATAAAACTCCTTGTCATATGTAGAATATTTCTCCTTGGTGTCATTCAACTTCTCACTGAGATAAAAAACTAGCCTATTATCTTGACTCAAGACTACTCCAATGGCTATTCCACTTGCATCACATATTACCTGAAATGTTTTTCCAAAATTGGGTAAAAACAAAATTGGTTATTCTGTTATCTTGTTTTTCAACACTCTAAAGCTTTTCTTAGCCTCCTCTGTCCAATTAAAATACTTATGTTTCTTTTTCACAGTGTCTATTATGGGTGCACATACACCACTAAAATTTATGATAAACTTTCTATAAAAATTTGCTAACCCATGTAAACTTCTCACCTCAAATATGCTCCTTGGTGATGACCATTCTTTGATTACTCTCACCTTCTTTGGATCCATCTTCAATTCATTTGAAGAGATCATAAAATCCAAATATATGAGTTTTGTCTTCATAAAAGAACTTTTCTTCAAGTTTATTAACAGCTTTTCTTGTTGCAATCTCCTCATCACTAATGTCAAGTGATTTAAATGTTCTTCCTCTATTTTTCCGAAAACTAATATATCATCCATATATACAAATACAAATTTACCTATGAATTATTTCAGTACTTCATTCATCAACCTCATAAATTTTCTTGGATCATTTGTCAATCCAAATGGACTGACTAGCCATTCAAACAAACCTTCATTTGTCTTGAATGTTTTCTTCCATTCATCTCCCTCTCTCATTCTTATCTGATGATATCCACTCTTCAAGTCTATTTTTGAAAAATAACTTTATCCACTCAAAAAATCCATCAAATCATCCATCCTGGGTAAAGGGAATCTATACCTAATGGTAATCTTGTTGATGGATCTAGAATCTATACACATTCTCCATCCCCCATCCTTCTTTGGACTCAATACAGTTGGCATTGCACATGGGCTTAGACTTTCCCTGATTAAACCTTTATCCAACAACTCCTGAAATTGATTCTTAACCTCTTCATTCTCTCCAGGTGTCAACCTATATGATTCTTTTTTTGGTAAACTGGCTCCTAGAATCAATTCAAAATGGTGGTTGATACTCCTAATGGGTGGTAATGAGTGAGGTAACTCATCCACTACTATGTCAGCAAAATTATCAAAACAATCCTGGATTTCTTCAGGTAAATCATCTATGGAAGTATTGGTAAGGATAACTATTGGCTTCCTTACTACAACAAATTTCATTTCTTGATCTTTCTTAATCTCCTTCAAGAGTTCCTTCCCACTCATAATAAGTATTCTTGTGTTGGTTTCTCCTTTTATTTCTTTTCTTCTATTGGAAACAACATGTGGGTCCTACCATTTTTCTCTAGAGTGAAAGTATTTTTTCTCCCATCATGAATGATGTTCCTATCAAACTTCCATGGTCTCCTCAACAAAATATGAAAAACATCCATAGGAATTACATCACACATAATCTCATCTTTATAACCTTCTATTTTAAATTCAAATTTACATTGTTGACTTACCATTACTTGATGTCCCTTATAGAACCACGATACTCTATATGGTCTTGGGTGTGCATTTGTCTCCATCTCCAACTTCTCCACCATTTCTGTAGATACTAAATTATCAATACTCCCACTGTCTATAATCATCTTGCAAACTTTGTCCTTTGTTTTACAAGCAGTCCTGAACAACCTCGTTCATTGAATTGAGTCTTCTATTTATTTCTCTGGCTTTAGAAGAACTTTCCTCATCATAAGGCTCTATCCTCCTTCTGTTTCCTATGATTCCACATTCTTCCAGGCTTCAGAAATGTGTGCTTCCCCTCCTCCTTCTTTCTTCCTCTCGAGGCATTCCCAAGACATGTGTCATGTCTTTCCACAAGCATAACATTTAACTCCACCTCCTCTACCTCTTCCTCTTCCTTGAGGAAAATAATTTCTCGCACCAAATGATCTTCTTTGAGAACTTCCTCCCCTTTCAAAGTGACCATATGATTTCTCAATACCATCCTTAGTTTTCAATGCCTTATCATAGACAATTCCCTTACCTCTATTTGAGCCTATGCTTCGGCTTCGCTGACTCTGATTCCTGGCCAACTTTTCTTTTGCCTTCAGTGCAATCTGATAAGCATCTTCCACTGTCCTCATGGTCATCATGTTGATATCATCCTGGATTTCATACCTCAAGCCATTTATATACTTGACAAATTTTTCATCATCCATCTCCCTTTGTCCAGTTCTAATATTCAGCCTATAGAATTATTCTGTGTACTCTTTCACTATCATACTCCTCTGTCTTAGGTTCTGCAACTTCCTGAAAAGATTTATCTGGTAATCCTTAGGTATGAATTTAGCCTTTAGTTTGGTTACCATTCTATCCAAATTATTTATCTTATGTTTTCCTTTTCTCCTCCTCTCTTCATGCAGTTCATCCCACCACAGTGTTGTGTGTCCCTTTAATCTAGTGACATCATGTCTCACCTTCTTTCCTTCATTGACATCTTCATAGTCGAAATACTTGTCCATGGACCTTATCCAGTCCAATAGATCTTCGGAATCTAAGTTACCTTCATACATTGGGACGTCTATCTTTTCTCTAGCTCCCAACTTCACAACATCTTTCAATAAGCATTCTTCGTCTACATATTCCCCTGTAACTTCTTCAAATTCTATTTCTTCTCTCTCTGCATCACTAACGTCTCCAGCGACAGGTGTTATCCTTTTCATTTCTTCCATCACTTCCAACCTTGTGTGAATCTCTCTCATTTTTCTTCCTACAACACGATTTACTAAGGTATATCTACACGTATCCTCAGCGACATTATTTCAATTGTTTCTAACACACATAATACAACTTCAAGATTTTTCAGGCTCTGATACTAGTTGATGTAGACCCCCCTTCTGTCCTCTGGGTTTCTCGACCTCCCATTCAAGGATCTTCAATTATCGGAACCGAATCGGCCCTCTGAAACCTTAATGGTCTCTCTTGTAATTAAACACAGGCTCTTTCAGTCTTTTGGTGTAGGTTCTATGACACCCGCAACTTCTCCCTTCGCGTTACTAAACTATCAAGATTTAGGCGCTAGCTCCTCCTCCATTATCCCTTTCTCATATCTAACCTTGGGCTATGTCCACCCATGATTGCAGATGTGGTTGAGATTGTTTTGGGATGAACCCACTTTTCTCCCCGCAATTCACTGCCAATTGCCATGCATCCCTTTTACAATATAGTGGTTTTGATTGCAGCCCTCTCTCAAACTTTTAAAGTCTGAGCACTTTCTATCCCCACAATTCTGTGTGATTGTCGATCTCGTGATCTTAGGTGGAGCCTCTCGATCAACTGTTCAAATCTACTTCCTTTCCATCCTTCTCTTTGTATCATGCTCTCCTAGATATCTGTGATTTGTTGACGCGTGCCCCTTTCAAATCAATGGTTGTGATTGATTTCTCCTTTCGGACTTCAGGATTTTCAACTCTCAACTCCTGTTTCCTCCACAGTGGCCATCTTCCGAAATGGAATATCTATTAACACTTGTGCTCCTCAAATCGATGGCCCTAGCCACTTCCAAACTTTGGGCTTTGGAAAAATCAACTTTCAACCTTGACTTTCCCCTGAAGTGAACAAATTTATGCCACGTGTTCTCCTAAATTAGATGACTATAATTTACTTCGGACCTTCGGGTTTTAGAGATCTCAACTCTCAACTTGTCCAGAGTGATTTTATCTAAATTTTTTTATTTGTTGCTACGCGTCCCTCTGGGTCTGATGGTCGAGATTCACTTTAGACTTCGGGTTTCGGGAGTTTCAATTCTCAACTGAAATCCTCGAAGTGATTTTTCCTAAAGCCTCGCATCTGTGGACAAGTAGCTCCCTAGAAACCAGCAACTAGAATCTATTTCAGTTCTTCGACGATTTCTCCTCCTATGTGCATGCACATGCTAAATCTCATGCACTTTTCCCAAATCCAATGGTCAGGAGTGATCTCGCTCCCTCCTGGATAGATCTTAACCCTTTACCTTATCCAACCTTCGAAAATTCTTCTTCTAAAGGATTTCTCCCACTAAGTCCTCTGTTCTTTTTCTTCCTTCGAACTTGAAATTACCCAAAGGTATTTATTTGACACTTAGTCAATTTCTAATCATGTGCACTCCTTGAAACTGACCTCTACACTCTCTTACGAGAAAAATTGAGTTATTTCTCCAAAGTTATTTCTCTCAAAGACTTCGCATATGCACTCCCTGCGTTCAATATTCACACTCTGCATACAAACGTTCCACACTATCTCTTCTGATCTTTGAGTCAAAAGACTCTCTCACACACACTCCTTGCGTTCGGTATTCACTCCTTGCATAACTTACAGAAGAGAGTCAATTGAAACTTATTCAATTCTTCATGAATTCATTCATTCACCATGAACCTCATATATCCACAAAATTCATAACAACAATGAAAGTGTAAAATAGTATCAACATTGTACAATTGGATAAATTCTCCTATGTTCTATTCATTCCAAAAACACATGATTACACTGCTATCTCTTACGAACAATACTATGAAAAAACAATTGTCTAAGGACCGAAAGACTTCTTCTCTCCTTTTCCTCCTATCTAAGTTCTATCACCTTCTACTCTAGCAGTTACCTACCCAACTTAATTAAATGCAACCTAATGACTAATAAGGGTTAATATCCTACACTTGTAATATTTTACAGTCGTGTAATGATTTAAAATGATAAGTCATTTCAAACGGTGGCCCAATTTTACATACAATTAATTTAATTAACAAGAAATTCAAAAAATCTCCACACTACTACCAAGTTGGTTAAGAGTCAGATTGGTTCTTTCAATGTGCTGAGGTGTTGATTTCACTTCCACTTTTGCTTTTCTTAATTTGATAGCGATGCTCCTGCATCAAATTTCCTGGAGCTAGGTGTTATCTCCAAAAATGAAGCAGACAGTTTGTTTCATTTTTTTTTGGTGATGGCATGGTCATAAATAAAGTTCCATACAATTTTTCTATAAATTCAAGTGTCAAAGTATAGGATGTAATTTGTTATTTCCTATAATAAATCGATTGTCAAAAGGTATTTTCAAAAAATCGAAGAAAATCTTTTCAATGGCTAATCTTTGTTTTGAAGCTAAAGTTAGGTGGTGAAATTTCAAAGTTTCAACGGCTAAATGGCATTTCCAAGAGCAAGCGAGCCGATGAAAGTGCAGATTTGGGTTTTTTCTCCAACGCTTTAAAAACTTGAAAGAGGCATGTTGTACATATGTCATGTAATCATGATGGAAATTTTAATGGAGGCAGAGGAACGGTTACACGTTTTCACCATATCTTAGTGGAATATGATGATGGAGTTGGTTATATATTCCGTGTGTTAGACAAAGGATAGTTTGAAGAGTGGCGAGTGATCTAATCATTATTACTTCTAGACATCAAGTACCAGATCTATGTCTACATCAAATTGTGTCCATCATTCTTTTTTTCAAATTTCACAGCTTTCAAATTCTATATTTGGGTGTTCTTATTATCATTTGACAACATAGGATCATTTTCACCAGTTCCAGCACCTTTACCATTTGGAAAAGTTCTTTTTGTCAACCGTGTACATAACAAACTGTGATTATTACAGATGGGAAGAAAGCGAGGAGGACCACATCTTTGAAAAGAATTAGAAAACATATCGTATTTGCAGTCACACCCAGAAGTTCATAAATGTTTTTCAAATGTAGGGTGTATTACCTATGTTGAAAGACTACAGGAAGGTTATCACCAAGGTATAGCAGAGGTGTTTTCTAAATCCTATGATGGAAATAAAGCTACAATGGCCTCTCTGGAATTAATAGTAGATGAGTCTTCCATTGCATAAGCTATTGGTTTACCAAGAACAGGTTAGAACTAGTTCAAGACAACAGTAACCAAGAATTTAGATTTTAGATCATACTTGAAATCATAATTTCAAGGTATAATCTGGAAGAAGAGCATTCCTGCTTCTTACTTGGAATATAAATGGAAAACCATGTTTAAATCCATTCAGTTGTATGTAACTTCAGAGGGCAGATATGACAAACTCATGTTATATCATTTCAGACTTCTAGATCACTTCACAGGGAAATTTCTTCTTAATCTTCCCTTCTATTTTCATAGAAGCTTAACTAAAATGTGCAACAAAGTTAGGGCTAAACCACATATCATAAAAAATTCCCTATGTCATTTTGGTTTGATTAAAATGATAATCTTGGAGAAATTGAAGCAGAGAGAAAGAACTTGGCAACACTTTGCCTTTTGGGAAGGTTTTGAGAATCAACCTCAACCTGAAAAAGAAAAGAAGAAAACAGGTAGAAAGCATCCAACCCCTCAGAGTAGCTCAAAGAGAAGGAGAGATATCACACCTAAAATAGCATAAGAGGCAAGATATAGCTCCAAGGCCAAGATATCTAAGAATAAATTAGATTTCACAACAGATACAGAGAAATCTGCAGTAAAGAAGGCAAACATTCTAAATTTACCATACTCAGATTCAGACTCAGAACCAGAGAAAGAAAAAATCCTAGCCAATGAAAACCTAGAGTACTCCATGGAACCTACACAAGACATTGAAGGTTTTACCACCTTTGAAGAAGGTGAAACATCCACCAAGAGAAAGTCAAATGACTCAAAATTAATTAAGAAATTAAAAAAGAAAATCAAGCAGCAGGAAGTTTTGGAAAGAGTTATGAAGGAAAGATACGAAATTCTATCCAAAAACTTTGCTAAGATAGATGTAGATTTCAAGATATTTTCATTGAAGAGAGTGAAGGAAAAGAAGCAGAAGAAGAAGATTGTAAAAGACAACAACAGGCTTTGGAGAATAGCCAGATGTTTAAAAATAAAAAATAAGAACTTGAAAGCAAAGCTGGCTATTTTACTCCCTTACAAATCTTATCAGAGATAGCTGAGAACTTAGGTGTTGATTGATGCAAACAATAAATTTGATTTTGATCACAAAAGGTTTTCTTTTTGGCCAAAGAAGAGTTTTCACCGGCACAGGAAGCGTATTTACAACCAGTTAGTCGTTGAAAAGTAGAACATTCACCGACTAACTAGAAAATTTCAAGACGGAATAGCTGGTGAAACGACAGAGAAGAAATTTTGAGAATTTAGAGCTCGGACGGAGCGATTTTTGGGTGATTTGAAGTATAATATGGAATCAAAGAATTAATCACCAAAATTTTGAGGTATTTGGTTTCACGATTTTGTGGAGATATATGAGGTGAATGCTCATATGGTCAGCTAAGACTTTACTAACAATTGGTGAAAGTTTTCAGCTACTGAAGACATGTGTCTTTTCCATCAGAGACACATCAGAGACATACCAAATGATGAAGACCAGACGTTGAAGACAAACTTTGAAGACAATTCGATCCATAGGAACTAGATCTTTAGTTATATTATTGTATTCAATTTATACTCTGTTTTCTATATTTAGAAATCTAGATCCAATTTTCCAGGATCTGAGACTTGTTGTAAAGGATATAAATGCCTATCGTTTAAACATATTAGAGGTTCAATTTTGGATATAGGAGCCTTATGTTATTGTAAATTTTTTTCAGATATATATACAATCACAGTATTCTTTCACTTTTGATGTTAGACCTTCATCCATTACCTTCTTTTCTGTACTCTTATTCAAGTTGCCTTAATTGCTAATGACTTTCATCTCATTAGTTAGTTCATATCTTGATTAATAGTTATTTTTATTGTTTATTAAACACATCATTGTGTATCTGGTTTATAAGCATTAATTTCTTCACCCACAGTCAAAGCTATTTGTCTGATCATTAATCTTTCAAAGAACTGTCATATTTGATTGTATACTATTGATTATCCTAATGTCAATCCATTAAGGTTGAGTTATCCCATTGATCCACACATACATAAACAAAAAAATAGTTTTACTTTAAGTTACCAAGCATCTTTGACTTACAACCTCAAAGAGTTTCTTGGAGAGATAAAAAATTGGCGTTGTTTCCAGGGAAAGGAGATTGAATCTTAGCTTCCTTCGGAGATGATAGGATCCATCTTTGATGATTGACAAAGTCTGGAAACATGTTTGGTTGTAATCATCTATCTAGAGACTCCATGAAGGACGAATTCAGTGGATGCTCCATTGTTCTGAAATCTGTTGACGACTCCACTGGTATGAAATGAACAAAATCTTAGCTAAGAGGTATGCATTATGTGATTTTTCAAGTATTTTTGGTTTCCCTCATCCAGTACCTAGTAAAGATGAATGGGAAAATAGTATTCCCATATTTCGAGGAGAAGAGTGGGAAGTGCCAACTGAACACTTATTGGAGTTTCATGACTTTATTCATCGGCTTCAAATCATACATGAGGATGTTCAGATTAAACTTTTTAGGTATTCATTAGAAGGAATTTCTCTTGAATAGTGTTGATCTCTTCCAAATGCAAATATTAGTTCCTTGGCAGGATTTCATGTTGTCTTTCATTTGTTTTGCAAAGTCATATTTTCAGTTGACCTTCCATATCCCGAATGTTGTCATGATTTTAATTTATTGAGAAAAGAACCAAATATTCATGAAGACTTTGTTGCAACAGAAGATATCTTTCATCATGATCAAGGGTTTATTGATCCACATTATGAAAACCATGGTGATGCTTTTGACATTGTATTAAATGCATCTATTAAAGATGGTTGTTATGAAGATCAGACCATTTCTTTTGAAAAAATTAAAGATAATGAGCAGATTGATGGATCAACATGTAACAATATTAAATCTGCAGTAGATATTGAGGGTAGCACACGATTTCCAGATTTGCAGATCCAAGAAAGTTGCAGTAACCATGAGGAATATGAGGGACATTTTAATCTTGAACTAGAACATCAGGAAGATCCTCCTTCTCCTTATAAAGATGTTGTTTCAAATTATGATAAGGAACAAGGTGATATTTTTCCTAATTTGTTTCAAGATCCTATTGTTGATACTTCTATACAAGAATATTCATCTTTATCATTAGGATCTTATCTTGATGCTCCTATATTGGACCAATACATTGATGAGGAAGAAGACTTTGACATTTGTGAAGGATTGTTGTCTACTAGAATTTCATCTATTTCTTCTTTTCAACAGACAGATGATCAGAAATGCTTGCATGCTATGGTTGATGCTAGTTATAAATCTGTTGATCAAATTTGCAGTGAAGACCAAAATTTCATATTTGAATCTACAACATATATTAAAGGCAGCCCTCAGTTTTTTGATTTGCAGACATAAGAAGATTGCAGCAGATACAAAGAGGAATACGATGAGATGAAAATTCCATATCAGCAGTTCATCATGCATTCCTCTTTGACAGAGATCAAGCAGTCTGTATTCAACATTGAGATCTATGAAGGAAAAGAGAAACATCGTTTATTTCAGTTGGAACAACAACATAGAGAGGTATTCTTTTGTGGTTTTAATGACCCCATTACAAACTATTTGAAATATATGAGCAACATATGTGTTAAAGTATTTTTGTCAGATGAAAGTCGGCTTTATCATCTGTTGAAACCACTTTTTTGTTGGCTATGCATTCCCTTGTTTTTCGGGTTAAGATCAAGAACAAGTTCAGTAAACCATTTTCTGATATGGATTCATTGGAAGCATGATTTTACTTGATTAAGAATCAATACAATGGTTAGAGTAGGAATAGGTAGAGAATAAGCTCGCCATCAAGCATGGTTGAAGATTCTTTTTAGTTTGTTAGTTTGCAGCAATGAATTTGCATTCAGAGTTTGAATAAAGATTGTAGATATATAGCGATGGAATTAAATGAATCCATGGCCCAATGGACTAGACACAATACAAAATTGAAGATTTTGAATATTTGCAGAGATCAAGGTTGCGGGGTTTTTGCTGAGCAGGTTTCAGGGTTTTCAGATTGAATGGATAAGGCGGGATAAGGGAAAGCATGGAAAATTTGATGCTCTCTAGACAGGGCCTTTCATCATATCAGTAGTACAGCAAAACAACACCTTTGTTCTTCAAAATACTTCAGGTGAAGAGGTATTAGGTGGTCCATTCAATGGGCGTTTTCTCAAAATCTATTTTTCATAAGGTTTTCTTAAACCTTTTCCTATTTTTGTAAATATTCATTTCAGTTTTGCAGTTTTGATTTTGTGTGTTAAATAACTCCATGCCCAATGGAACACTTAGGTTAGTGTTTTCAGTCATAAGTGTTAGAAAAGTCCACTGATTCAAATAAATCTTCTTGGAAACCTCGCAGGGAGGTCTCCATCCTAGTTGGAGCCAGATGTTATCTCCAAAAATGAACCAGTTAGTTTGTTTCATTTTTTTTGGGTGATGGCATGGTCATAAATAAAGTTCCATACAATTTTTCTAGAAATTCAAGTGTCAAAGTATAGGATGTAATTTGTTATTTTCTATAATAAATCGATTGTCAAAAGGTATTTTCAAAAAATCAAAGAATTTTTTTTCAACGGCTAATCTTTGTTTTGAAGCTGAAGTTAGCCGGTGAAAGTTCAAGGTTTCAATGGATAAATGGAATTTCTGAGAGAAAGCGAGCCGGTGAAAGTGCAGATTTGGGTTTTTTTTCTCCAGTGCTTTAAAAACCCAAAAGAGGCATGTTGTACATATGTCATGTAATCATGATGGAAATTTAAATGAAGGTAGAGGAACAATTACATGTTTTCACCTTGTCTTAGTGGAATATGATGATGGAGTTGGTCATATATTGTGTGTGGAAGACGGAGGAAAGTTTGAAGAGTGGTGAATGATCTAATCATTATTACTTTCAGACGTCAAGTACCAGATCTATGTCTACATCAAACCGTGGCCATCATTCCTTTTTTCAAATTTCACATCTTTCAAATTCTATATTTCAGTGTTCTTATTATAATTTGACAGCACAGAATCATTTTCACCAGTGCCATCACCTTTCCCATTTGGAAAATTTCTCTCTTCCAACCATGTACAGATCAACCTATGATTATTGCAGATGGGAAGAAAGGAGGAGGACCAACTCTACGAAAGGAATTAGACAACATATCCTATTTGCAGTCACACCCAGAAGTTCATAATTTTCTCTCAGATGTAGCATGTATTACCTATGTTGAAAGACTACCGGAAGGCTATCACCAAGGTATACCAAAGGTGTTTTCTAAATCCTATGATGGAAATAAAGCTACAATGGGCTCTCTGGAATTAATAGTAGATGAGGCCGCCATTGCATCAACTACTAGTTTACCAAGAACAAGTTAGAATTGGATCAAGACAATAGTGACCAAGAATTTAGATTTTAGATCTTACTTGAAATCAGAATTTCAAAGTATAATCTGGAAGAAGAGAATTCATGCTTCTTAATTGGAAGATAAATGGCAAACCTTGTTTAAATCCATTCAATTGTATGTAATTTCAGAGGGAAGATATTACAAACTCATGTTATATCATTTCAGACTTCTAGATCACTTCATAGGGAAAGTCCTTCTCAATATTCCCTTCTATTTTCATAGAAGATTAATTAAAATATGCAACAAAGTTAGGGTTGAACCACATAGCATAAAAAATTCCCTATGTCATTTTGGTTTGATTAAAATGATAATCTTAGAGGAATTGAAGCAGAGAGAAAGAACTTGGCAGCACTTTGTCTTTTGGGAAGGTTTTGAGACTCAACCTCAACCTGAAAAAGAAAAGAAGAAAACATGTAGAAAGAAGCCAACCCCTCAGAGTAGCTCAAAGAGAAGGAGAGATCTTTGACCTAAACCAACAAAAGAAACAAGATCTAGATCCAAGGCCAAGAGAGCTAAGAAGAAATTAGATTTCACAACAGATATAGAGCAATCTGCAGTAAAGAAATCAACCATTCTAAATTTGCCATACTCAGATTCAGACTCAGAACCAGAGAAAAACAAAATCCCAGCCAATGAAAACACAGAGTACTCCATGGAACCTACACAAGACATTGAAGGTTTTACCACCTTTGAATAAGATGAAACATCCAACAAGAGAAAGTCAGATGACTCAAAATTAATTAAGAAATTAAAAAAGAAAATCAAGCAGCAAGAAGTTTTGGAAAGAGTTATAAAGGAAAGATATGAAATTCTATTCAAAAACTTTTCTAAGACAGATGTAGCTTTTAAGAGACTGACATTGAAGAGAGTGAAGGAAAACAAGAAGAAGAAGAAGATTGTAAAAGACAACAACAGGCTTTGGAGAATAGCTAGATGTTTAAAAATAAAAAATAAGAACTTGAAAGCAAAGTTGGCTATTTTACTCCCTTGCAAATATTAGTAGAGACAACTGAGAACTTAGGTGTTGATTGATGCAAAAAATAAATTTGATTTTGATCACAAAAGGTTTTGCTTTTGGCCAAAGCAGAGTTTTCACCGGAACAAGAAGCATATTTACAACCAGTTAGCCGTTGAAAAGTAGAACTTTCATTGGCTAACTAGGAAATTTCAAGACGGAATAGCTGGTGAAACTGCAGAGAAGAAATTTTGAGAATTTAGAGCTCGGATAGAGTGATTTTTGGGTGATTTGAACTACAAGGTGGCATCAAATAATTAATCACCAAAATTTTGAGGTATTTGGTTTCAAGATTTTGTGGAGATATATGAGGTGAATGCTCATATGGTTAGCTAAGACTTTACTCACAACTGGTGAAAGTTTTCAGCTACTGAAGACATTTGTATTTTCCATCAGAGACACATCAGAGGCATACCAAATGATGAAGACCAGATGTCGAAGACAAACTTTGAACACAGTTCGATCCATAGGAACTAGATCTTTAGTTATCTTATTGTATTCAGTTTATACTATGTTTTCTATATTTAGAAATCTAGATCCAATTTTCCAGGATCTGAGACTTGTTGTAAAGGCTATAAATTCCTATCGTTTAAACATATTAGAGGTTCGATTTTGGATACAGGGGCCTTATGATATTGTAAATTTTTTCCAGATATATATACAATCACAGTCTTCTTTCACTTTTGATGTCATACCTTCATCCATTACCTTATTTTATGTACTCTTATTGAAGTTGTCTTAACTGCTAATGACTGTCATCTCATTAGTTAGTTCATATCTTGATTAATAGTTATTTGTATTGTTTATTAAACCCATCATTATGTATCTAGTTTATAAGCACTGATTTCTTCACCCACAGTTAAAGCTATTTGTCTGATCATTAATATTTGAAAGCACTATCATATTTGATTGTATATTGTTGATTATCCTAATGTCAATCCATTAAGGTTGATTTATCCCATTGATCCACACATACATAAACACAAAAATAATTTTAATTTAAGTTACCAAGCATCTTTGACTTACAATCTCAAAGCGTTTCTTGGAGAGATAACAAATTGGCATCGTTGTCAGGGAAAGGAGATTGAAGCTCATCTTCCTTGGGAGACGACAGGATCCAGCTTTGATAATAGACAAAGTCTGGACACATTTTTGGTTGTAATCATCTATCTAGTGACTCGATGAAGGAAGCATTTACTGGCGACTCCATGAAGGATGGATTCAGTGGCAGCTCCATTGTTCTGAAATCTATTGGCGACTCCACTGGTATGAAATGAACAAGATCTTAGCTAAGAGGTATGAATTCTATGTTTTTTCAAGTATTTTTGGTTACCCTCATCCAGTACCTAGTAAAGATGAATGGGAAAATAGTATTCCCAAATTTCGAGGAGAAGAGTGGGAAGTGCCAGCTGAACACTTGTTGGAGTTTCATGACTTTATTTATCGGCTTCAAATCGTACATGAGGATGTTCAGATTAAAATTTGCAAGTATTCATTAGAAGGAATTGCTTTTGACTCGTGACAATCTCTTCCAAATGCAAGTATTAGTTCCTTGGCAGGCTTTCATGTTGTTTTTCATTTGTTTTTCAAAGGCATATTTTCAGCTAACCTTCTATATCCCGAATGTTGTTATGATTTTAATTTATTGAGAAAATATCCAAATATTCATGAAGACTTTGCTGCAATAGAAGATATCTCTCATCATGATCAAGGGTTTGTTGATCCACATTATGACAACCATGGTGATGCTTTTGACATTGTATTAAATGCATATATTAAATATGGTTGTCATGAAGATCAGACCATTTCTTTTGAAAAATTTAAAGATAATGAGAAGATTGATGGATCAACATGTAACACTATTAAATCTGCAATAGACACTGAGGGTAGCACATAGTTTCCATATTGAAAATCCAAGAAAGTTGCAGTAACCGTGAGGAATATGAGAGAATTTTTAATCTCCAGCTAGAACATCAAGAAGATCCTCCTCCTTATAAAGATGTTGTTTCAAATTATGATAAGGAATAAGGTGTTATTTTTCCAAATTTGTTTCAAGATCCTATTGTTGATACTTCTATACAAGAATATTCTTCTTTATCATTAGGATCTTATCTTGATGCTCCTATATTCGACCAATACATTGATGAGGAAGAAGACTTTGAGATTTGTGAAGGCTTGTTGTCTACTAGAATTTCATCTATTTCTTCTTTTCAGCAGAGAGATGATCAGAAATGCTTGCATGTTGTGGTTGATGATAGTTATAAATATGTTGATCAAAGTTGCAGTGAAGACCAAAATTCCATATTTGAATCTGCAACAGATACTAAAGGAAACCCTCAGTTTTCTAATTTGTAGACACAGGAAGATTGCAACATATACAAAGAGGAAGACGATGAGATGAAAAGTCCAGATCAATAGTTCATCATGCATTCCTCTTTGACAGAGATCAAGCAGTTATATTCAACATTGAAATCTGTGAAGGAAAAGAGAAGTAGTGTTTCTTTTAGTTGGAACAACAGCATAGAGAGGTATTATTTTTTGGTTTTAATGACCCCATTGAAAATATTTGAAATTTATGAGCAACATATGTGTTAAAGTATTTTTGTCAGATGAAAGTTGGCTTTATCATCTATTCAAACCACTTTTCTGTTGGTTATGCATTGCATTATTTTTTGGGTTAAGATCAAGAACAAGTTCAGTAAGACATTTTATGATATGGCTTCATTGGAAGCATGAGTTTACTTGATTAAGCATCAGTACAATGGTTAGAGTAGGAATAGGTAGAGAATAAGCTCTCCATCAAGCATGGTTGAAGATTCTTTTTAGTTTGTTAGTTTGCAGCAGTGAATTTGCATTCAGAGTTTTAATAAATATTGTAGAGATATGGAGACGACATTAAATGATTGCATGGCCCAATGGACTAGACACAATACAAATTGAAGATTGTGAATATTTGCAGAGATCAAGGTTGTGGGGTTTTTGCTGAGCAGGTTGCAGGGTTTTCATATTGAATGGATAAGGAGGGATAAGGGAAAGCATGGAAAATTTGATGCTCTTTGGACAGGGCCTTTCATCATATCAGTAGTATAGCAGAACAATAACGTTGTTCTTCAAAATATTGCAGGTGAAGAGGTATCAAGTGGCCCATTCAATGGGTGTTTTTTCAAAACCTATTTTTCATAAGGTTTTGTTAAACCTTGTTCTATTTTTGTAAATATTCATTTCAATTTTGCAGTTTTGATTTTGTGTGTTAAATAACTCCATGCCTAATGGAACACTTAGGTTAGTGTTTTCAGTCATAAGTGATAGAAAAGGCCACTGATTCAAATAAAGATTTTTGGAAACCTTGCAGGGAGGTCTCCATCTCAGTTGGAGCTAGATGTTATCTCCAAAAATGAACCAGTCAATTTGTTTCATTTTTTTTTGGTGATGGCATGGTCATAAATAAATTTCCATACAATTTTTCTAGAAATTCAAGTGTCAAAGTATAGGATGTAATTTGTTATTTCCTATAATAAATCGATTGTCAAAAGGTATTTTCAAAAAATCGAAGAAAAGATTTTCGATGACTAATCTTTGTTTTGAAGATGAAGTTAGTCGGTGAAAGTTCAAGGTTTCAATGACTAAATGGCATTTCCGAGAGCAAGCGAGCCAGTGAAAGTGAAGATTTGGGTTTTTTATCCAATGCTTTAAAAACCTAAAAGAGGCATGTTGTACATATGTCATGTAATCATGATGGAAATTTAAATGGAGGCAGAGGAACAGTTACACGTTTTCACCATGTCTTAGTGGAATATGATGATGGAGTTGGTCATATATTCTATGTGGAAGACTGAGGATATTTTGAAGAGTGGTGAATGATATAATCATTATTACTTCCAGACATCAAGTACCAGATCTATGTCTACATCAAACCATGGCCATCATTCCTTTTTTCAAATTTCACAGCTTTCAAATTCTATATTTGGGTGTTATTATTATCATTTGATAGCACATGATCATTTTCACCAGTGCCAAGACCTTTCCCATTTGGAAACGTTCTTTGTGTCAACCATGTACCGATCAACCTGTGATTATTATAGATGGGAAGAAAGTGAGGAGGACTACCTTTGCAAAAGGAATTAGACAACATATCCTATTTGCAGTCACACCCAGAAGTTCATAATTTTTTCTCAACTGTAGGGTGTATTACCTATGTTAAAAGACTACAGGAAGGTTATCACCAAGGTATAATAGAGGTGTTTTATAAATCCTATGATGGAAAGAAAGATACAATGGGATCTCTGGAATTAATAGTAGATGAGGCTGCCATTGCATCAACTATTGGTTCACCAAGAACATGTCAGAATTGGTTTAAGACAACAGTGACCAAGAATTTAGATTTTAGATCATACTTGAAATTGGAATTTCAAGGTATAATCTAGAAGAAGAGAATTCCTACTTCTTACTTGGAATATAAATGGAAAACCCTGTTTAAATCCATTCAGTTGTATGTAACTTCAGAGGGAAGATATGACAAACTCATGTTATATCATTTCAGACTTCTAGATCACTTCAAAGGGAAAGTCCTTCTCAATCTTCCCTTCTATTTCCATAGAAGCTTAACTAAAATGTGCAACAAAGTTAGGGCTGAACCACATAGCATCAAAAATTCCCTATGTCATTTTGGTTTGATTAAAATGATAATCTTAGAGGAATTGAAGCAGAGAGAAAGAACTTGGCAGCACTTTGTCTTTTGGGAAGGTTTTGAGACTCAACCTCAACCTGAAAAAGAAAAGAAGAAAGTAGGTAGAAAGCAGCCAAACCCTCAGAGTAGCTCAAAGATAAGGAGAGATCTCTCACCTAAAATAGTAGAAGAGGCAGGATCTAGCTGCAAGGTCAAGAGTGCTAAGAAGAAATTAGATTTCACAACAGATACAGAGCAATCTGCAGTAAAGAAGGAAAACATTCTAAATTTTCCATACTTAGATTCATACTTAGAACTAGAGAAAGACAAAATCCCAGCCAATGAAAACCTAGAGTACTCTATGGAACCTGAACAAGACATTGAATGTTTTACCACCTTTGAATAAGGTGAAACATCCAGCAAGAGAAAGTCAGATGACTCAAAATTAATTAAGAAATTAAAAAAGAAAATCAAGCAACAGGAAGTTCTGGAAAGAGTTATAAAGGAAAGATATGAAATTCTATCAAAAAAATTTGCTGAGATAGATGTATCTTTCAAGAGATTGGAATTGAAGAGAGTGAAGGAAAAGAAGCAGAAGAAGAAGATTGTAAAAGACAACAACAGGCTTTGGAGAATAGCCAGATGTTTAAAAATAAAAAGTAAGAACTTGAAAGCAAATTTGGCTATTTTACTCCCTTGCAAATATTATTAGAGACAACTGAGAACTTAGGTGTTGATTGATGAAAACAATAAATGTGATTTTGATCACGATAGGTTTTATTTTTGGCCAATGCAGAGTTTTCACCGACACAGGAAGTGTATTTACAACCAATTATCCATTGAAAAGTAGAACTTTCACTGGCTAACTAGCAAATTTCAAGATGGAAAGAGCGATTTTTGGGTGATTTGAAGTATAAGGTGGCATCAAAGAATAAATCACCAAACTTTTGAGGTATTTGGTTTCAATATTTTGTGGAGATATATGAGGTGAATTGATCTAGGTGTATATTGGTGGCCACCCACCTTTTCCAACTGGCTCAAAACAATTTTCTGACAATTTTGGCAATTTACTATTTTTAGTAGGTTTTAACTTCTAGGGCCATTTTGAGGGTCTAAATGAAGGTTTTTTGAGATAAAGGTTCTCAATGATATCCAAAGGCATGAAATAGCCTCCAAAATTAATCTCCTCGAAAATACCTTTCCAACAAGCTATCATACGCCTAAAACGGAGATCGTATGCAAAAGTTACGACCCTGGGAAGTTGATGTACCAACTTACCCAAACGGGGCCCACATGACTTTTGGAGCTTCATCTCCTAGGGTTAGGTTTTTGGATGTATATGATTTTTGGCATTCCTGTTTATTGTAAAAAGGCCTTCAGAGCCTCATTGTAATCATCTTCTTGCAAATGCGAGTAGTCGTCATATCTCTTCTCAGAGATAAGCTGCCACCATTCTAGCGAGTCTTTCACTCTGTATTTTTACAGTCTCTGTACATTTATTTCATTAATAGAAATCATATATTACTATATATCTGTGTATGGTTTCATCTCTCGTACATTTCTATTATATTATTGGATATATGAAATATCTCTGTGCATTTCCTTATTATATCTCCGCTCTCATTTAGTGCTGAAAATAATTTGGATTGGTGGTGTCAAACTAGGCTGCTCTTGATCATTTTTTCAGTGCATGTCCCCAAAGAGGTCCAAGTATAGAAATTTGGGTCTCGATCTTGCCTCTCTTGAAGATAATCGCTCTCGCACATCCAAGAAACTGTCAATGGTGGAAGAAAAGAAAAACGACGAAGCAGACGATCCTATCAATATGTTGCTTGAGAAAGCTCTCACACGACAAAGGGACGAAATGATGGAGAATTTTTCCCACATCCTTAAATGCCTACCGATAGCATCAGGCGCAT
>JZKD02S0135751.1:885584-930101 GCA_000966675.3 Picea glauca
AACGAAATGAATGTTGTTAACACAAGAACCAACATTCTTTATATTCATGGTTGTCACACAAGAACCAACCATAAGAAAATGTCAGTTGTTACTTATGTAAAACCCATCCTGGAAATATTTATTATCATCACTCAAAGCCAACATTCAGATGCCAAAATTTCTTAAGAAGATCCATGCATGAGGACATGCAACAAGTTAAGTTGGGGGGTATGTTGGGGCTTAGAAATGTCCTATTCTCATCTACCTTTCCCTTCATCATTCTTCACATTTCATCGCCTCATTAACCTTTCATGATATCATTTCCATAAATATACTTGGATTTCACCTTATTGTTATCCACTTTATTCATTTTAGTATTTAAAAGGAATTTGTGATTAAATGTTAGAAAATCAACATGTTTTCATATATATCTCAAATATGTGTGAGCTTTGTAATGTGTAGGAATATGTGAAGGATTAATTCAAAGGACTTCTCGAATACTTCCTCACCATTTCAATATTTGAGAAGATAATTCAAGCCCATTCCAAGGAGAAGATCATGGAGATTTGGTTGGAATATCTTATCTAAGATATATGAGAGATATGTGTGAGGATTTAAAGGGATTATATTTTGTAATAAAGGGAAATAGGTTGAGAGAATAGTGGATCTGTAATAATGATATGGTTATCTTATCTTCAAGGCTCTCATGTATAAAAGAGAGTGCTCTCTCTTCATGAGGAGTCAATTAGGATGTAATTAGAATTAGAGTAGTCATTAAGATTCGAAAGAGAAATGGATTCTTAGCTTTGATTCATATTATTTCATTGTTATGCTTTCATGATTGTCATTTGATTATTGTTATGTAATTCAAGATAGTTGTATTGTGTGATCTTACATATGTTATTTGTCGTTAACTCTTCACATGTTGTATTTCTTTTCCTTTATGCAAATTCTTTCTTTCCTAGATTAATGTTTCCTGCTTTCCTAGATTAGTTTCATTTCAACAATTTAGATTAGATTACTTCTACTTCAGTCCTGCATATATAGTGCATGTGCTTCGTAAGCCTACGAACCTCAGATTGAAAAATTAAATGGTTGGGCAAATACTACAGCAGAATTAAACGACAATATTTTCGCCTAACAAAGAGGAGCCTAGGATCAGGATTTGTGGAGCAGTGTCCTATCTCGACATTGTAAGTTGATTCATTAAAGTTAATAATAAAGAAATGTTTTTCTCGTCCCTCTTTATGAGTTCTTCATAGTTCAGTAAATATATGTTTGAATCTCTAACCCATTAGTCTGTAGGTAAAATGCATGTGTAGTTTGTTGCTTGTTTTGTATGCAGGTCAGCCTTGGGAGGAGAGTTGCCAACAAGCGATCAAGTGTTAAAAAGGATCAGCATCGACCATCCGGAACAAGGTATGTTGGTATAACCATGTATTTGCTGAAAAGAAATGGGGATTAGGTCTGGGGACGAAGGTAGAAAGTAGGTTTATTTTGGTCATATCTGCATGCATAATATAACCCTATTTTCTAGTCCGTAGGGGAATTTCCCACCACAATAGAATTGTCTACCATACTGGGGAAGTCTCTAGGGTTCCTGGGAATATTTTTGGGTAGTTTTAAAAGATTGGTTTTCTTTCCTGTTTTTTGAAGTTTCTGCAAAGTCTGAGCTAGCAGAGAGTTTGGTTTCCCATACCAGCTATCTTTGTTATTTGCTTGACTGTATTTTTTTGAGACCCACAGAGGTACACGCAGCTTGCATAAGGTCTGCACGCGTGTACCCATGCCCTACTTTCTTACAGCCTTCTTGTAAATGCTCACTGAAGAAGTAGCAGTAGCGTGTAGATTCCAGAAATTTTTTGAGGTAGTCATCCTCTTCCCTGTTAGAATCAGTCATTCTCAGGGGTTTTCTGGAATTGTTTCTAAGTCTTGGTTGTTTGCAGTCTCATCTTAGATTGGTTTTTTTTACTAATTTTTTCCTTACATTGTTTTCTTTTTCTATTAAAAAGAGTGTTTAAGCCTTCAAGAGATCCTAGTTTTCAATATCAGTGGTCTCTTCCTAGTTTGGATTGTCTATTGTTATTTGTTTCAGAGTTTTATAGATACACATAGCATGTATAAGGCCAACATGCGTGTACACTCCCTCTGGCTCTACATAGATCGCGTGCACACGCTCGTTGTTGGATTGTCAGTAGTGTGCTTGTGCAGGATAGTTTTTGTTGAGGGTAAGGCAGTCATCCTTTCATTTGAAAAGAGTTGTACCTCTCAGGTTTTTTGCTCTCTATCCTAGCAGTCAGTAGCTTAGGTTTCATCTTAGCCTTAGCTTTCTTTTTTCATTTAAAAGTTGTCATTAAAAAATTTTCTTTAGGGTTCTTAGACAAGTGTGACAGTTCTTTTTTAAGTTGCTAGTGTGTGATTTCTTGAAGTGATTCTTTGCGATCTGTGATTAGGCCAGAAGTTTTTTCTTGGTTTTTGACTTGTTGGTATTTTTCCTTTTTGCTTTATCAACATTTAAATAAAATAAAAATAAAAAATCTCTTTCATTTTCTTGTTTGGTTGAAAAGTGTGATTTTTCATTAGTAACCAGGGAAAAATCTTTGTTTTCTTAATTTCTTGATAGTTTACTTAGATCGTAAGTAGCTCATAGTCGATTGAAATCCTTCTTTAAGTTTTCTGATTCAAAAGATCTTAGAAAAATAAAAAATAAAAATATTTGAAAAGTTGTTGAAAAATTGCATTAAGTGAAATTTTTGTTTCCATCTTTCTGTTCATTTTTTACTTTCATCTTTCAAACATCATTAGTTTCACTTTCATACCCCTTGAAATAAGACAAGCCATAAAATTAGCGCTAAAATCTAAAATTTATTAGACTTTTATGTTTGTAGGGTTAACCAACTAGTTCAGGATTAGGGCGTTGGATTAGGTTGGAGAGGAAACTCTTCAAGGCCATTAAAATCAAACATTAGAGTCTGAGTTAGGGACTATCCAAGTCTAGTATCATGAAATTTATCTGGGACCCCCCTCTAACAGAGGGGATAAACACAAGGTCATGTGCAGAAAGGTAGCGGAGATAACCCCTCCAAAGCTAGACCAATTGTAGTGGAGAACACATATAGAGGGCTTGTTTTGGGATTCAGTCGATTTCATTTTCCACGGGGCTTCGTGGGTCTCGAATCCATTCGAGGTCCTCAATTGTCTTCCATACCACTTGTTTTCGATACCCTTGACATGTTTCAGGCTTGATACCCTGCTTATTGTAGTCTACCCGACTTTCGACTGTACCTGCCTGGTGACTGTTCGCGCCCTGTAAACCTAGTTGCCTATCTTTTTTAGGGACATACATAGGTGACTGCGAGGGTATACCGCGGTAACTAAGATAGAAATTGATCCACACTTTTCATAGTATACCCGGAGGGTGCTTCCATTTTTGAGTTTCACTTGCACTGGTAAGTTGCTCTAGTGTTGGTTGTTGTAACTTTTCTTCCAATTAATTTAGTGTTTGTCTGTCTTATCTTATAGGGACTTTTTTTAGTGCGTGTTGTTTTTGAACGGTTATACTACCCTAGTGTGTCTTTGATGATCTTCTCACATAGTGGAAGATCACAATCTCTGTCGATCACGAAGGCTTCTTGGCCTGCCACTGGTTACACTGGAGCCACCCCCGCCACCACTAAGGCGAAAGCTAGACCAACAAGGGTATTTTGAAGCGACCGGGTCACAAGAAATTGTGCCCGACCAACATCAAGAGGAATCAACCATTTTAGACCCTAGAGCGCAAGATTTTGGTCTGGTTGAAACCTCCACCACTGATCTTTCGGCACCCACCATCGTACCGATTCATCCTTACAAGTGCCAGACAGTGTCACATGCAGTAATGGAAACAAATGTTGTTACTCCTTCTGGGAATTCTTCAATTCCCACTACGGTTGTCACCACAGGAGAGTTTCCACCTCCTAACCCACCATCACTAGTCCGAGCCACCATGGTCTCGACCACCTCTACATCGCACAGTGGTTCGATCTCATCTCTGGCAACGGCCACAGCCCCTTTCACACCAAGTGCGACAGGCCCTCTGTTCTCATATGGGATGCTTAGTTCAGGTACAAGTCCTATACTTTCCTACTCCACTTCACAGACTTCAGGTCTGGGGGAAGGGAGCTCTAATTCTCCTCTGCAAGGACACATGGAGGGCACTCCTTCTCCTTTTAACACTTTCCATTATGGGGGAGGTCATATACCTCCATCGTCCCCTTCACTCAGTGGCTCGCATCAGCAAACCATCGAGCAACCTACACACCATATTTTACTTGGAGCAAGGAGTCAAGGACCACCTTCGCATAATATGCCAGTAGGTTCGACACCATTTTCTTTCTTCGGTGCATTTGGTAAAAACGCCTTCTCATCAGCTACTTTCCCAACTAGGGGCAACCCCGATTTCGAACAACCTATTCCTATGCAGGGTACTATTCCTGCACAAGGGGCACACCCAGGAACTTCTTCCACAACAGGGCCTTGGAATTCTTGGTAGGAATCAGTTCCCTCGTCAGTAATGTCAATCTAGGGTAATTTTTTTCATAATCAATGGAACCCCGGACAAAGCACTATGCCTATCCCAAAAGGACCAACATGGAGAAATCCTTCCCAAATTCCTTTGAATGTAATGCATTCCCAACCATCTATGTCCTATTTCAGAAATCCACCGATGATGTCTCCTCACACGCAAAATCCATATGCTAGTCATGGCCATGGTTCCTACCAGAATCTGGGCCAGCAGCTGAACTTTTCCTGGAAACCTGGTGCCAGTCAAACTCCAGGCCCCTTTTTCCCAGGTTATCACCAACAACCCAAACTACCCCTCTTGGAAACCTTGCATTTGCCAGACTTGACAAGGTTGTTGAATGACCCTATCTGTCACGATCCATGTTGGCCTCCTATGCCGACGAAGTTGCCTTTGGACATCCCAAAGTTCGAAGCCAAGCCTAACGAATATCTAGGAGATCATGTGACTACCTTCCATCTTTGGTGCTCATCTAACTCATTAAAATATGACTCCGTACAGTTGATATTGTTTCAACGTACTCTCATTGGGAGTGCTACAAAATGGTACATTGAGCTCGACCACTCAAGATACTCTTCCTTCGGTGAACTAGCGATGGCTTTCCTAAACCATTTCTAGTTGCCTGTGAGATATGACGTTGGCACCGAATTGTTGGCCAATTTATCACAAACTAAAGCGGACCATATCTCTGATCACATTCGAGAATGGAGACGCAGAAAGAGTTTAATTAAGGTACCAGTCCCACTAGCATTCCTACTCAACTAGTTTCTTAAGTCTTTGGTCCCACAGTTGTCCAAAGACGTCGCGATGTCGGGAGTATTTTCCGAAGAAGACGCCATCATGAGAGCTCAAAAAATTGAGCTAATCTATTCTCAGTCTAGTTTATTATACGAGATCTTGCCAGATGTACCACGCTCAATACTTGATAAAATCAGATAGAGAGCTGGACCACATGCCGAGGGTATTGTCAGTTTAGTACAAACAAATCTCGCAGAGAAACTAATGACTCAGTTGCAAAAATTGTCTATACAACACACAACGGGAAACCAAACTACTGCTTTGACTACTCCGCCTACCAAAACGTCGGATGTACACATAGTGCAATCAACTAATCCAAAGGCCAGCCAGTAGCCTGAAGGAAAGAAAAAAAAATGAAAGAAGGGTAAGGGGGATAAGAAACCCACTGATAATTCTAGCGGGGGCAATACTGAGAAATGGAAGGTGAGGTATCCATGCAACTTATGCGTGGAATACCACCCGACCCATTTATGTCCTTGGCTTGCAGAAGCCCAAAAGTTTGTGATGCAACAACATCCTGTTGTGTTAACCAATCCATTCTAACATGGGAAAAATATAACCCAAGCCTCTGCAAGCATGGAAGGGGGCAACCAAGGACCCTCTCCATCTTCGAACAACCTCGCATCTACGAATGTATATATGGTGAAGGGTGATGCTTTTATATCGACTAGAGTTCATGACTATAGTAAGCCAAGCACTTCTGAGAAGGGAAAAGAAGTCGAACTCCCATCTCTTCCTCTACAGATTGAGAAGACGTTGGGTGAAACAATGGCACACATCCCCAAAGGCATGTTCAAAAAAGATTCTCACAACCCAAACGCAAGGGCCTCCCAGAACTATTCTGTGGTGGAAGATTTATCACAAACCCCTTATGCGATGTCTACTTTGGAGGTCCTCCAAAGTTGCCCTTCCCAGAGGAAATCCTTGTAAACTACTTTAGGATCTACCGAGACTTGTAATCTAGGTACAATAATGATGGATACAACCGACCTAAAACCTCGTCTTCCTTACCATGTAGCATTTCAGATAGTAGTGTCTTATCCCACCAAAAATTTTACTCAGAATATCTTCCGCACAGTGGTTGATGAGGGAGCCTCGACATGTGTTATGTCACTAGCATGTTGGAAGGCCATTGGCCAACCCATTTTGTCTCTGTCACCTACTCTCCTCATTGCTTTCGATGGTCATTCGTTCCGACCACATGGAATGATTCCCTCTTTCCCCATGTAGTTAGGAGGGAAGACCGTGTGTGTCGAAGTAGAGGTAGTCGATGCTCCCCTCGACTATAACCTTTTGTTAGGAAGGAGTTGGACTTATTCCATGCAATCTATGGTTGCTACAGTTTTCTGGGTCTTGTTGTTTCCACACGAGGATTGGATAGTGACCATCAATCAATTGTCTTTCTCCAGACCTGACCCTTCATTGGGGGCATCCACGATCCCGATGATCGATAATCCTCAACCAGATGTAGTCAACGTAGGGGTTGGTTTGTGCCCATCTTTGATGGGTACCTTCGATTACCCGCCCCCTCAAGGCGATATCAAGTTTATATCCAATCACCATAAGGTTGAGATTTTTCAAGTTTCATCGTTCCTCACAACTTACTTCGATGACCCGTGAATACTTCCTTCCCCATCAGCCATGATGGATGGGATAGGGCACCCGGGCATGTCCATGCCCTTGTCCGTAGCTGAAGTAGCATACTCTCTAGTCCAACAAGCTTCAACCAACACTGATCCAACTCCTGCACAAGAGTTCGCTCCAATTCTAGAGCCTATTTGGGCTTAGGGTTCTCTTACTCACACCGATTCATTAGACTTAGTCTTTCCCAATGATGAAGCTATAATTGAGGAAATGACTAGTCCAGACAAACCCTGGGAAGATCTCCATCACAGATCATAATTCCTCCTAGCATTAAGCAGAATCAAAGCTGGAGAATTCACCGTGACTATGATGGGAGATAGGTCTTGTCCCATTAATCCATTAGATACACATGAGTTTTATACTGAGGGTAATATGACAACTATCCCTGAAACCTTACCAATCAATATCTCCAGAAACCTTGGAATCATGGAGAATGTTTTCATTGGAGCTGACTTCTCCCCCGAAGAGATTTAGATCTACATAGATCTTTTTAAATAATTATGTGACGTTTTTGCCTAGTCTTACAAGGAAATACCAGGCATCGATCCAAAAATAGTTGAACATGAAATCACATCGTATCCAAATGCCAAGCCTGTCCCACAGAAGCTTCATCTAGTTAACCCCAAGAAAGAAGCAACCATTAAGGTTGAGGTTGAGAAACTGCTAAAAGACGGTTTTATCTATCCTATCCATTTGACCCAATGGGTTTCAAACCCCATGCCGGTCAATAAAAAACAAGGCACAATTCATGTATGTATAGACTTCTGTGATTTGAACAAGGCCTGTCCCAAAGATAATTTTCCCACACCATTCATCGACTAGATAATTGATGAATGTGTAGGTTGTGAGGCCTTCTCTTTCATGGACAGTTTTTTGGGATATAACTAAATACAAATCAAACCCAAAGACCAGCACAAAATGACATTCATCTATCCATGGGGTACATTCACGTATCGTAAGATGCCTTTTGGCCTCAAAAATGTTGGAGCCACCTTTCAGTGGGCCATGTCTTTTTCTTTCCATGACCTCAAGCATATAGTCGAGGCCTATTTAGATGATGTAGCATCTCGATCTCGCAAGAGAACAGATCATCCCACACACCTACGACTTATCTTTGAGCGTTGTCGCTACTTCCGAATTCGCTTAAACCCAAACCAGTGTAGCTTTTGTGTAACAACAGGGCGATTGTTAGGTTTCATAGTGTCAACAACAGGGATCATGGTTGATCCTCTCAAGGTTGAGGCAATAATTCAGTTTCCCCCCCCCCCATGCACAATCCTTCAACATCAGAGTCTACAAGGCAAGGCGAATTTTCTAAGACGCTTTATCACTAACTACGCCGAGATCACCAAGGGATTTATGCGCTTACTTAAAAAATACATTCCTTTCTATTGGGATGATGTCGCTCAATTCTCTTTTGCCGCATTAAAACATGCACTCACAATTGCCCCTCTGCTCCGGCCACCTAACTATAACAAGGATTTCTTATTATATCTGGTTGCAGTATAGTCCACCATTGGCATGGTCTTAGTTTAGGAAGATGACTTGTTCTCAGAATATGTTATCTATTACTTGAGCCAAGGCCTCGTATGACCAGAACTCAATTATTATCATATTGAAAAACTTGCATTGGCAACAGTCCATGCTATTCAATGGTTCCATCATTATTTTCTATTTCGCAAGACCACCGTCATTGTTGTCGTGAATCCATTTCATTACATGTTGACACGATGGCTAATAGGCAGAAAAATCAGTATATGGATAGTCATCCTCCAGGAGTTTGACTTAGATTTCGTTTCAGTGAAGTCCAAAAAGTCACTGGTCTTCACAGAAATTATTTCAGAACTTCCGGTTAAGTCAGGTGATCTTGTGCCCGAAGAGTCACCTATTCGAGGAGATATGTTTTTGATCACCTCTTCAGATCCCTGGTACAAAGATATACTTATCTATCTCCATACTTTGAATTTCCCCACCACTACTTCTCGTGATGAGAGTCAACGCATACACCATCAGGCTAAGAATTATCTCATACTCAATGATACATTGTATCAGAGATGTGTAGACTATATCCTATGTTGATGTCTCACTCACAAAGAAGAAGTTATTGTGCTTAATGATTGCCATACCGGTTCTTGTGGTGGTCATTTGTCTGGGTTGGCAACAGTCCAAAAGATTCTATGAGTAGGTTACTTCTGGTCGACACTTATCAAAGATTGTATAGAATCGGTCAAGAAGTGCCACCCGTACCAAATCTTTTTTCGGAAGATGAGGGCACATCCTACTCCCATGTTTCCTGTCATCACAGTTGGTCCCTTCACCAAGTGGGGGATTGATTACACTACATGAAACCCTCCTTCATCAAGGGGGCACCTCTATATCATCGTAGTTGTAGACTACTTCACAAAGTGGGTTGAAGCTATGCCAACATTTAAAGATGATGGAGAGATTGCAACTCTCTTTTTATTCAACCAGATAATAGCAAGGTTCGACGTCCCAAGAGAGATTTTCACTGACCATGGTATTCACTTTCAAAACCAGATGATGACCAAGTTAACATCAAAGCTTGGGTTACGGCAGGAACATTCGTCACCCTAATACCTCCAAGCAAATGGTCAACTGGAAGCTGTGAACAAAACTCTTAAAATCATTCTGCAACAAACGATCAACTCAGCCAAGTCAAATTGGCATTTGATGTTATACTTGGAATTATGAGCTTACCGAACATATGTTAATACTGCGACTGATTTCTCACCTTTCCAACTCATTTATGGGTTGGAGGTAGTCTTGCCTATCAAATATCAGATCCCGTCTCTAAAGTTGGCAGTACAGTTATTTCCAGACACTTTTCCACTTGAAAAACGATTATTATACCTTGAACAACTCAATGAGAAGCCTCGTGATGTAGCCCTGGCCAACGAGGCTCATAAACATAAGGTCAAGTGTTAGTATGATAGGTCTGTTTGTCCTCAGATTTTCTCTGAAGGAGACCTTGTCCTGACCTATGACCAAGATAAGGACCCCCTGGGGGCAGGAAAATTCAAACCCATGTGGTTCAGACCTTTCATCATAAAAGAGGTTTTAAAAAAGGGCGCTTATCATCTGGTTGACTTTGAAGGGAATACTTTGGCGGAGCCTAGAAATGGGCTCTACCTCAAGAAGTATTACTCATAGGCAGGTCACTGTGGGTAACGTTTTGTAACATATGTATAGTCTTTGTACTATTACTCTTTAGTTTATTTTAGTGTTATGGACGTGTCATTGATGTTATCTTTCATCACTGTGGTAGATGTCAAGTGATTCTGAGGTGTTCGTTGGGTATGCAGACGGTGCTAGTCAACACACTCAGAGGCTTGCCTCCGTAACTTGGGTAATCTTTACACCTCAAGGCTAGTTATTATCTTTCGGAGGTATATTCTTAGGTGACACCACAAACAATGTCGCCGAGTATAGTGCAGTTATTGAGTTGCTTCGTGATGCTTTGTCATTTGGTATCTCTCATCTCTGGGTCTATCTTGATGCTTAGATGGTTGTGTCTTAGTTAAACATAGTATACTGGGTTCATGATCCAACTTTACATCGACGATTCCTTAGGGTACGTCTCTTAGAATGAAACTTTGATTATATTACATATTTTCATGTTCCTAGGAGATTAAACCAAGTTATAGATACTCTAGCTAATCAAATTTTAGATTGGCATCTTGCACACATATGAAAGAACATTCACATAAACATGTAAATACATTTTTTTCACACATGATCCATAAGACACAAAAGACAAAAAAATAAAAAAACATATATAATATCATAAAGTAACCAGAGTACATAGATGGACGCAAGTGCCTCAAAAATATGACCAATAATGAGTCACAGGGATTATTCCCTCAAAACATATATATAAGTAGTGCTCATGGCACGTAAAAATGTCTAGCTAAGGTCAGGGCCTGTGGGCCCTGTTATACTGGTCCACAGCATTGGCTAAACGTCAAAACAACCGGACCCAAGTCCGTGGTGCCCCCACTACATGAGGCTGCATAGATGGTGGCAGGTCCTCAATCTCTGCCATCGGGACCGTGCAAGTGAGCGCAGTAAAGTTCCACTCGACTCGTCTCAATACCCTCTTAGCCTCCCCGGCTGGAAGATATCCTGCTACTGTTGGTCCCCCTGTGGCAGCAGGTGTGACCCCTAGCCGAGGACGACGTCTATTCCTCGCATAGTCAGTCGGTCACACTAGTCCCACATCTGCACACAATGAATAGATATCCAACAAATACTCTGGTATAACAAAAAAAATGATATATATAATGAAAACAACATAAACATTACATATGTTTAACAAAAAAAAAACTACAAAGGTGGAGACTTACCCATCTCCCCTCACTCCTCACCAGGAGGTACTGGTATCTCAGGGTCTCTCGAGAAATCAATCCCGGCATAGGGGTAATCCTCTATAACCGTGATCTGTCGTGACAACCACATGAAGAATTCATCATCGAAGGACTCATTGGTCCTTCTTCCACCCTATCGCAGTAGTAATACTGCCCATCTACACAAAGCAGGAAGAGAGGCTTGATGTCCTCATACCACTACTCGAGGACTAAAACTCAAAACTCTCTCAAAAAAGAACGAGCACAGAATGGTCCCGAAACCGAAGTTCCTCTGTGTCCTCAAACAAAAATCTTTCAACTGCCTCTTCATACACTCAATCAATGTAGTACTCCAATAAAAAAATTGTGCATTTAAGCACTGTACTGCACAGTTCATCTGTGCATGGGACGCCTGATGTAGAGCCACAGAACCAATGATTCACCCAATAAGAAACACTATCGCTTATAGAGATAAGTCAATGATATTGCTTATAGGCACCAGCGAGCTCGAGTGGTCTGTATTAGCTGCACAATATAGACCTATCAATTCCACAATGTTATGTGGCCCCGAAGGAAAAGTCTAGAAATTGACTGGTTCCCCTCTCCTGGAGAGGCTGGTCAAAAAGTAAATGTCCTCGGTCGTGGGCACCAGTGACTACCCCTCTAACATGAATTCCTTTGCATCCAGATGCCAATAGTCAACCAAGGCATTCAGTAGCCTAGGTTGTGCCCACATAAAAGGACATAGGAAAAACTTGAGTAACCCACATTGCATCAAAGTAGCCATGACATTGGGGTCTTCCTTGACCAACTCACTAACCTCTTAATGCTCTCTTTCTCTCCAGTGGACATACATCCTGCAAAACACCAAGGTTCAGGAGGGTTAATTGTTTCTTTTTAAGCCTTTTTAATTCAATAAGGGGGTCCACGCATGATGTAATAGTGACAATTGTGTGTACATGCATGCAAAGTTTACTCTGCCTGAATGTACACGCGGCCTGTCCTGAGACAACCCGCGTGGACCTAGGGACAACCTTTTAAAGGTCTATGCCCCCCTAAAAAATGAAACCCAATGCAAAAATAAAGACTTAAAATGAAAGATAAGAGATTTTTTACTTACTTGGTACAGATAGAAGTTTGTTTTGTCCACTGTAGCTCCTAGAATCACCACTTTATCAAAGGGATCTTTTGGCTCCACAGTCAATTTCCAAATCAACAATGGTGATAATGAGTTGTCAGCTTCTATTTATAGACTTTTTGGCCTCTTTTTGTCACTTGTTTGGCCTCCCTTATCATTTTATTTATACCAAAAATCATTTAGAGTGATTCAGGAGTTGCATAGGAGGGATATGATCGAGTATTGGGATAGTTTTTTGGAGTTTTGGGTAATTTTCGACGATCCATGGAAAAAAAATTTCGAGGATCAACTTGAGCATATAGGTTAAGTTTCTACCCTGACTTATGTATCTCGTTGTCTTTTTCCTTTTCCATAGGATCGATCCCATCAGGTTGTGACATGGAACCATCATAGTTTCTTTAGAAGTGTCATGACTTAGTGGTAGAGCTTACCGGAACATGGATTCCCTAGGTAGATCCTGGTTGCATTATGATATCTATGTTGTCTTTAATCACTGTAGGCTCGGGAGTCCTTATAGTTTTTCCTGATTACGAGTTCGAGCCTCATTTGCACGATTCCTTTTCACTCTTAACCTCACCCTCAGGACTCCAAAAAGATATAATAGGTCTTCTTTTAAGCCCTTTCTAGACCCTCTAAACATGAAAAGATTGGCGAGTGATCTTGTGGCCTTTCACACTCGTTAAACTGAAATTTGAAGTCACATTTGTCTGGCGGTAGTTTACCCCTTTTTCGGTCCGGACAGTCAACTGTACGAACAAAGGTATACTCTATGGAGCTTTAGTTCTTTAGAAGAGTACTCTTAGGTATAATTTTACCCCTTTTTCAGGCCCGAGGGTCTAAACTTATGAAAAAGGAACCCTAACAGAGTCCATAGTTAAGCCCTTTTTCAGACTCCCTAAAATTGAAAAGATCGTTGAGTGACCTTATTCTTTCAAACTTGTTAAAATGGTCCAAAAGAACATTCCTGATGGAGTCCATAGTTAAGATTTTTTTAGACTCCTTAAAAATGAAAAAATGACTGAGTGATCTTGTCCTTATCACACTCGTTAAAATGGTTTTGAATAGATGTCTTGTCTTCCTAGTTTACCCCTTTTTCGAACCGACTAGACTATCTTCGAAAAAGATACCCCAATGGAGTCTCCTTTTATGTTTTTTCAGACTCTCTAAATATAAAAAACCACCAAGCTTACCTTCTTTGGGCTCGTTAAACTTACATTGAAGGATGTTACTATTGTGTGTTTTATTAACCGCATTTTCATACCTTATCCGCCAACCTTGTAGCAGTTTGCTTCTATGTTTTAACACCCTTGGCCCCCAGAGGATTTTTCCCGAGTATCATTATTCTGAACATCAGTCTTGTCTTTGCGCCTTGAACTTGTATGTTTGTAGCACTTTCTCCTCCATTGTAACGTAACATTCCTTTATTCTTTTTCCAAAATCATTGAAAAAGACAAAAAAATCAAATATACCCCAAAAAGAGGAAGGGAAAAGTATTTTTTTTATTGGAAGCATAATGAGTCCTCCTCCATTTGGTTATTATTCCAAACATATGGAGAGTTTGCGTTGCCTCCTGCTTCGTAAACTTATGATTAATGCCATGTTGCCTAAGTCTCATCATATGTCGTGTTGTTGTCCAATGGAAGTTTCTACCAAGCCTGAGTCGGCCCCTCTGCAATTTGTCTCTTGCCCTCATAATCGACCATCCTGAATTTCCAATCAAGTCCTTGATCAAAATCAATGAAGCCTTCAGTCTGATCATCAAGATTATCTAGTCCATGACTAACGAGCCGTCAAAGACCTCTAGGTAGTGAAGTCGTACACTCATATTACACTCCTACCTTGAGTTTTGAAGATTTTGAAGTTATTGCTCGAGCTCTGAAGATCTCATCTCCAACCATTAGGCCGTATCAGCTTCTAGAAGATGGATACTCTATATGTATATCTTTTTTATTTCGAGATGTAGCTTCGCTGTGTATTTTTTGTGGCTACAATTTATATATTTATTTGACATGGATCTACAGTGTATTTGATTGGTAGCCATGATTCTATTTTATCCCGAGCATGGGTATGCCCGCCTCGGTGAGACATTTTTTATTTTGTAGATGATGCCTCCTGGTTCCTGGTCCCTGGGCTCACTTGTTCGATACATCAGTAAAGATTGGTAATGTATTTCAGCCATCAGATGCTCTTATGACCTCACACATTAGGGGGAATCTGTTATAACCCTAATTTTCACCATACATGCTTACCTGGCATAAGGAAATCTCAGATCCCTTCTTTGCCAAAGCATTGTTGAACAACTCTTTAAAAAACCTCTTTATAAGGGCCCATGTGCCCTACTCCATTACTGCATGCGTGTACACGCTAGCTGACCTAAAACAACCCACGTGGACCGACAAAAACATGAAAAAAGGAAAGTTTCTTACGGAACACACAGCTTTGGGTGAGTTAACTAAATCTCCTAGCCATGCATGACTGAGGGTTCGTCCAAATACCTAGCTTCTTCTAGCCTATAAAAGAAGGGTTAGGGGTCCCATTTGGAAAAGGAGAATAAGAGTAAAGAAACTCTGCCCAATTGCACATTCCCATTGTCCCAACCCTTTAGCCATCCTTGTGAAAAGAGAGATGCAAAGCAAAGAAGTTGGAGGACATTTGAAGAGGAGCCCAGGATCAGGATTCACGGAGCAGTGGCCGGTCTCGACAATGTAAGTTGATTCATTAAAGTTAATAATAAAGAAATGATTTTCCCGTCCCACTATATGAGTTCTTCATAGTTTAGTAAATATATGTTTGAATCTCTAACCCATTAGTTTGTAGGTAAAATGCATGGGTAGTTTGTTGCTTGTTTTGTATGCAGGTGAACCTTGGGAGGAGAGATGCCAACAAGTGATCAAGCGTGAAGAAGGATCGACATTGACCAACCGGAACAAGGTATGTTGGTCTAACCATGTATTTGCTGAAAAGAAATGGGGATTAGGTCTGGGGACGAAGGTAGAAAGTAGGTTTCTTTTGGTCATATCTACATGCATAATATAACCCTATTTTCTAGTCCATAGGGGGATTTCCCACCACAACAGCTTGGATTGATCACCCAACTTCTTGAGATTTAAGGATGTTAACACCAAAACCAGATTCAAATGGATACCATGAAGGAATACTCTTCATTCTTGACTAGATCCAAGGTCTCCTATTTGTGCCCTCTTTATATCTTCATCAGTATAGAGAGGTCGCAATTTGGCCATATGTTGTGTGTCCAGGGAGGCCACGACCGACCATGCCCAAGCCTCCGCGGTTTTCCACATGGATACACGATAGAAAGGAAGCCAACCTACAAAATTTCTATTAAAATCATATCTCTGCAAATATAGCCGGAAAGAGGAAGGAGATTTGGCCTGGAGGCCATGGTTGTACTTCAACATTCCTTCAAAACCTTCATGAACGCTCTATTGTAGAGAGAATTGTTGTGGTGGTGGGAAGAATGAGGAGTGGGAGCCAAAAGGATAGGGTTTTGTGTTGAGTTTTTATTTATTTATTTGTAATAATAAGGGGGAGGCACATGGACCTCATTGGTGTATGAGGTAAAATATATATATGTGGTTAAAAAAAATTATGTCAATGTTTATATTAAGTTATTAACTCTTTATGTCAACCAAAATTCAACTAGGACATTGTATATGTTCAAAGTCTTATTTGTTGTTTTTAAGAAGTTTTATAAGTTATTATATTTATATTTAGATGTAAATTTTTTTATTTTTAACTAAAATGGTTATATTTTATTTATTTATTTAGATATCGGTTGGTTCGAAGCCAAATCAACCATAAGTACAAGGATTCAACAACCCACTTATCCAAATTATAGCTTATCCCTTCCTTACATAGCTTTGGATAGAGGTAAAACCAAACCTACGGGATAGGAATCCACGAAGGAGCTTCATCGTTTTTGTTGATTGCTTCTTGAGACAAGAGACAACCCATGTTTGTATTTGAATATGCTTCCTTGTTCGATCCACGCAGGATGTGGAAAAAGTGGGAGGAGGATAAATCTTGAAACACATACCGCAGCCTTTGCAAAGTCTTGTTGAGCACTGGATTGTTGAAGTGATCATCTGAGTTTAATATCTTTATCATAATTTCAGAATCTCTGAAAACTTGTATTTATTTATTGCCATTTTCCCATGCTATCTGACAGCATTTTAGCATCCCTAGAATTTTAGCCTGATTATTAGTTCTCTATCCTAATCACTAGCTGAAACTGTCTTTTCGAGAACCATTCGGGGAGTAAATCACTCTGCCAGCTCCTACAATCCTTGGGTTTCCTTTGGAGGCGCTATAAAAACAAATTGATGTTTTTCCCTACTTCCTCCACCAAGATTGAAAAACTGCATTTTTGTCTCGTAAACGCCATCCTAGAGTGTTAAAGGTGCGAATAGTGATCTTATTTCTGTCTCGGAATATAAAGGTTCCTAGACATTTATTTTCTTCAGGGAGGAGAGAATTTCCGTTCTTGAAGGAGTGATGTGCCATTGTTTCAAGGAGGAGATCTTTTTCTTTGGCAGCCACCATCGAAGGAGAGTGCAGAGAGTTGTTGAATATCTAGTCCTTCCTGGACAACCATATTTTCCATCATAGGTATTTGGGTATGGCCTGCCAAATTCTATTCCATATTGACTTGCTTTGGACTACATGAGGATATCGCACCTTCCAGAAGGAGAATAATGTTACCATTGTAATCTGTGTTGGAGCTATGACATTGAGGCCATGAAGGAAGAGATTCCAAACTTCTTGGGCGAATGGACAGTCCACAAACAAGTGATCCATAGTTTCGAGAGAATTATAACACAAGGAACATCTATGTGGTCCGATAATACCTCTTTTTATCATATTTTCTCCAGACAACACTTTCTTATGCATTAAAACCCAGAAGAAGAAATTAACTTTGGGTAGACCAAGAGGATCCTAGACCTGCTTCAAAATTTGTGTTGGCTGGATCGGTACTTGATGATATTGAAGGGAGGTGAAGCCTTGCGCTACGGTGTAAATTACAGTCTTACCCCAACCCCATTTTTTCATCGAAAGTAGATGAACAGGTGCTAAACCCATCAACAATACTAAGAGGAGGTTATTTTGATTTTTCAAATCCTCTGAAATTCTAGGGAAGACTCAAGACTGCGAATTCCCTTAAGCATCCCAAGAGGAGATGTCTGCTAGTTTATTAATTTCATGTTGTGTAAGCCATGCAAATACCTCTTTTATTTCATCAGAGTTGTTGAGGGGCGGCCGACCCATGATGATGTCATGCCATATCAACGTATTATTCCCATTTCTAGGGATATGATACAATTGTTTTTGGAAGAATTCTAGTCCATGTCAACAAAGATTCCATATCAACAAACCTTTGGGAGTGTTTTATTCCTGGAGGTTTCTCAAAGAATCCCCTTTGAGGTATTTTTTCCTCAAAATTTGACTTACAAGATGTCTGTAATTTGAGTATAGTTTCCAAATAAAATTTCCACCCAATGCAATGTTGGCTAGACCGGGATCTCTTACCTATAAACCTCCTTCAAAAAATGGGCGTTTGACAGTGTCCCAATTTACTAAGAGAAATTTCTTTTGGTTTCCTTTTCCTCCTCGCCACATAAAGTCTCAAATCAGTTTTGAAACCTATTCCATGATCGTCTTTGGAGACAAAAGGAAGGATACCTGGTAGATTGGTAAGGAAGATAGGACCAATTTTATAAGAGTGATTTTCCCAGAATTAGTGAGCCACTGACCTCCCCAAGTTGTGATTTTGGACTTGATTTTTCTTATTACTTCAATCCACAATGAAGACTTGTTGGAACCCAGAGTTAAGGGTAGCCCAAGGTTTTTTTTTTTCCATGAACCATATCTCGAGAATCCCAAGAAATGGTCTATTCGCAAGATAGTTTGTTGGTGTACATTCCACCCATACACTCCACTTTTCCTTTTATTAATGAGCACTCTGGAGATACTACAGAAACTTTGAAGGATTTCATTTAAGACCTTTGCAATCTTTATGGAGGCTCCACCCAACATAAGAGAGTCATATGAAAATAAGGAATGATTGATTGGATCAAGGCCCTTCATCAACCTAATGCCTAGGACTATCCTTGCTTTCTTTTCAGTAGTAATCTTTCTACTTAATGAATCTACCATTAGGATGTACATAAAGGGGAAAGAGGGAAACCTTGCCTTATTCCCCTCGAGGCTTGAAAATAATTAGCCGATTTGCCATTTACTAGCGGGGATATCCAAGGATTTTCAGTACAAGCTTTAATCAAATTGACAAAATCAGAACTGAAACCAAAAGAAAGGACTTTGTAAAGGAAGGAGAGTTTTACCCTATCAAATGCATTTTCCATGTCAAGATTTATGAGCATCCCTTTCTCCTTCCATTGATGAATGGAATGCAAGGCTTCTTGTACCTGAATTACATTGTCCAGCATATGTCTCCCTTTGACAAGTCCACTTTGTATGCGAGAAATGAGTTTCCCTAACAGAGGCTTAATTTTGTTTTCCTTTAGCTTGGAAATAATCTTGTATGAAGAGTTGCAAAGAGAAATAGGCATGAATCTGTCGAAGGAGCCCAAATTCACTTCTTTGGGGATCAAATCTAGGCAAAGTTGAGTTAGTGCTACCTCCCACTTTGGCTTTTTTTTTGAATTCTTTAATCATTCTCAAAAAATCAGCCTTGATTATTTCCCAGCATGTTCTATAAAAATGGATTGAGAAGCCATCTAGCCCTAGAGCTTTGTTGGGCTCCATGGACCAAATAAAATTGTAGATTTCTTCTTCTATAAAAGGCTTCATGAGGGATGATTTGTCTTCCCTGCTTACAAGAAAATGGATGTGTGAGAGAAAGTCAGAGGTGACCTCCTCACTACCAACTCCATCTTCTTTGTAAAGGTTCTAAAAATGATTTTCTGTTGCTACTTTAAGATGATCAAAACCTTTGTAGACCGACCCATATGTAGAGGAAATTTCAGGAATATGGTTCTAGGAAAGTTGATCTCTGTATTGTTGATGGAAGAAAGAGGTATATTGGTCTCCAACTTTTATCTACAAGCTACGAAACTTAAGCCTCCAGTACTCTTCTTCTTAGCGGAAAGCACGAAAGGATTTGATTTGAGCAACTTGTTCCTTCTCTATTTCTAAAATGGTGATATCCTTTCTCTCCATTTCCATTTGCAGATTTGTTAATTGCTGAACAATATATATTATGTGACTAGAGGGGGTATTATTGGTATTTTTAATCTAGACTTTCAAAGAAATCTTCGTTTCCTTTAACTTCTACTCCCACATGAAACTAGGTGACCCTGTAACTGGTGTGGACTAGGTCTTTAGTACAGTTTCCATAAAACCTTCCTTTTCTGTCCAAAGTGGGATGAAATAGAATGGTATTGAGCCCAAGTTTTCTTCCTCTTCCAAATGTAATATAATGGGCTTATGATCAGAATTCAGTTTTGGGATAATTTTGCAAGAGATTAACCTCTTTTCCAGCAAGAACAAGCTTTGGACTAGGAACCAATCCAAGCACGTTGAGATGTGATCAGCCCCAACTCTGTTGTTTGTCCAAGTGTATAGTCATTTCCTAGGCTTGAAATCAAAGAGATCCAATTAGTGAACCAGTTCCTCAACAAAGTGTAGCATTTGGTTCGTACCATTGTTGTCACCTCTCTTTTCTTTTGGTTCAAAAACTAATTTAATATATCCGGCTAAAATGATGTTAGTAGGGGAGTAAATTTCTAAAAAAATATGATAAAGATGTTGGATTACTGAGAGGGGGGGTGAATCAGTAATATAGCAATTTAATCCTTTTTAACAATATAATGAAAGTGTTATATCAATGTAGCATTATCATCCAATAATTGCAGAGTAAATAAACAATGAACAAATCAACAATAATACACATACACACTACACCAGTGTTTTTACGTGGAAACCCAAAGAGGGAGAAAACCAAAAAATACTTTTTCTTATATGTCTTTAATAATTACATTCATTGGAAGCACCATATTCCTTTGTTTTCTAGCTGCAACTAGAAGGAGGCTCCAACCCCCTAGTTTCTCAAGATACAACATGAAGGAAGCTCCAACTTCCCAATTATCTGGCTACAACCAGAAGGAGGCTACAACCCCCTAGTTTCTTAGGCTACAAACTGAGGGAAGCTCTAACTCCCCAATTCTCTGGCTACAACCAGAAGGAGGCTACAACCCCCTATGTTCTCTAGCTACAACCACTCGTCCTTTCCCCATCCAACCACCCTTCAATATAAGTAGAATGATGGAATTAGTGTCACACTGTCATTGTGAGATATATTGTTGTAAACCTGTACCAATCAATGTGTAATCAACCTATACCATAAAAAAGTGCATCAACCATGCATAAACCTGTACCAAACAACCTATAATCAGCCTATACCATAAAAAAGTGCATCAACCATCCACCAACCTGTAACTCAACCTGTCATCATCCTATAACATAAATAAGTGCATCAACCATGCATGAACCTGTATCTCAACATATAATCAGTATGTACCATAAAAAAGTGCATCAACCATGAACCAACATGTACCTCAACCTATACCATCAATGAGTGCATCAACCATGCACCAAATATGTACCAATCATGCATCAAATACACATAAACTATGACTCATCAAGATGTACCAACATCGTCAACTATACACCTCATGTATGTTCCAACTCACCAACTACTTGTCTCAACCATGTACCTAACATGTACCTCAACCATATACCAAATACATATACCAATATAACCATCAAAATTTCTCTATCAATACATCACACTATCCATAACCAAATACCATAAACCATTACATCAAACCATGTGCCACAACCTCACTGTTATACAACCTCTATCTGTAACATACCTCAACCAAAATCCCTCATCAATTTCATTATCCAAATCTAATTTGTAGCTCTGTAATATACCTAGTGTATATGATCACATACCTGAAAACCTTCCTTAACTTTAACAACAAGAGACTCGCATTTTATCAAACTTTATTTTAGTCTCACATGACTAATTTTGGATTAGTCAACAACCCTAACTTGCAATAATCATAACTATGTACTTGTAATGAATACAGATATGAAAACGGTACACAATGTTATTCAATGTATTTTATGCAATTCCTCCATATTTCACTACTTGGAACCTCTCAAGAAAGAAATTATAGCAAAAATTGCATACCTTGTTGAATTTTGTCTTACTCTAGAGATTGAACTTGTACAACATGCCCCACACAGACTATTTGTTGTATGGATATAAAAATTGTACAAAGAATAATAAATAATGTACTCTAAACAATACATTTGGTCTTATGGAATTTGGATCTGTTATGAATAATCTATGACATTTTTACCCGAAACACCTTTTTTAGACTAGTTTCAAGACTAGCCACAAACCCTATTTTCCACGGCATGTAACAAAAAACATAAAACGACCCACAAGATGAAATTTGTATCACAACTACTTGGATATGTTTCATCAATGGACTCCCATTTTCACAGTATGAATCATTCTAGAAAAACATTTATTGCGAAAATGGTGAGATGGCCTGTAAATAACATACATTAGAAAGCATCATCAAAAGAATTTATCCTCCCTTGAATTTCAGCCTTATTTACTTCACCTTCCCTTTGAAATTCATATTAGATATCCTTTGGTTACCTTAGTAACTTGTAGATATTCAATATGCTCAAGTGTGTTTAAAATGAGAGAGTCTTGCCTCTTATTTATACTTTCCTGTAGCTTCCTCAAGGGGTTACCTTTTAACCATCTTAACCTACTTTCCTTATTTTAGGGTTAACGCACTTCTAACCACGTGTCCACTTAGTAATTTCTCCATTAAATTTATTATTTAAATAGTTTATTTTGTATCCACTTTGACTTATATTACACTCATCACTTCACTTTACCTCAAGGGGTTACCTTCTAACCATCTTAAACCACTTTCCTTATTTTAGGGTTTACCCACTTCTAACCACTTGTCCACTTAGTAATTTCTCCATTAACTTTTTTATTTAAATAATTTATTTTGTATTAACTTTGAATTATAGTACACTCATCACTTCACTTTATTATTTACCTTCTAAAATCTTTTAAACCACTTTGACTACTTTGACCTTTTGGGGCTTCTAGATGACTCATGAGGGTTCTCCAACTTCACATGGCCATAACTCTCTAACCGTGAGGAGTTATGTGACATTCCACATACCACTGGAAATGGAATGACATGTAATATCCATATAGAATATTATTACCTAAAAATATATCAAAACGCATACCATTATCCATCAACCAAACTTGGGTCCATTACCCAAACCTTTCTCCAACTTCACATGGGCATAACTCTCTAACCGTGAGGAGTTATGTGATGTTCCACATACCACTAGAAATGGCATGACATGTACTATCGATTTAGAATCATCTTACCTACAAATATATCAAAACTCATACCATTATCCATAAAAAAAACTTAGTTCCATTACCCAAACCTTTGTGCTACCGAACTTTCTTCAAGGGTTGACATCAATGACAACCAACCGAAATCATCAACAATGATTCTCAGCCTTGAAATCTAGTAGATCCCACTGGTGAACTAGTTCCTTAACAAAGGGTAGCATTTGATCCCTACCATTGTTGCCACCTGTCTTTTCTTTTGTTTTGAAAACTAAGTTAAGATCTCCAGCTAAAATGATGTTAGTAGGGGAGTAAATTTCTAAAAAATCTGATAAAGATTGTCAACAATCTTTCTTCTCAGTAAAGAGGGCAGGAACATAAAGATTGAAGAAGGAGAAGGTAAGCTTACTTGAAGGTTTCAAAGTTCAATGAAAATCCAATGTTGAGTCTCAAAGGAGATTTCTAAATGAAACTTGTCCTCCGACCACAGTGTTGCGAGATGGCCTGAGGAGCCCCTTGCACTAATGGTCTTCCCTGCATTTTTCTTCCACTTCAGTTTGCTAATTTCTAGAAGGGTTTCCCCTTCAATTTTAGTCTCTTGGAGCATGATGATATTGGGAGATTCAATTTTCAAGAGTTCTTTGACTACTTTGGCTTTCAATGGATTCCCAAAGCCTCTGCAATTCCAAGAGACTAAGCACATTATTTACTAGGAATGGAGTGGGTAGGACCTCCCTTGGGGGGCCTAGTTCTGGTATTTCTCTTGATGGACATTTCAATAGTGGATTGGATTCCTTGCTTTTTTTCCCTCTCTACTTCTTCTTCTCTAGCTTCCTTATGAGATTTCCTCCCTACTCTTTTCAAGGGCCTCTCGAAAGTCTCATCTTCTGAGGATCTAGAGGTTTACGGTGGTTTCTTTCTTGTCACTTCTAGGTAGGAGGGGGAGGAAGAGGTTCCTAATGGGGAACCGGGTTGGGTTTCTTCTACATTGTCTTTCTCTATTGCAGGAGGAAGGATATGTTGCTCAGTCTCCTCAATTGTTGGTTCTGGAGTTTCTGATGGTGTGTTGAGGATTTGAAAAGGGTTTTTAGAAGCTTCTTCTCTTGAAGGGGTTGAACTCCCTTCCCCTTGAACCTGCCCTGTGGTGGTAGTGTCAGTCCCCATTAGTTCCCCTTTCCCTTTGGTTATGTTGTTTTTCTTTATCGGGGCTTCTTTCTGAACCTGTGTCCATTATTCTCCTTTCGATTTCTCCACATGTTCCTCAACCTTCTTTTTTCAATGTCGTGAGAAGTGTCTATATCCATGACAATGTCTGCATTTAAATGGAATTTGTTCATAGTCCAATTCTTAGATGTGAGACCAGTCTATGATCGTTAGTTGTATGGATTCTGGTAGCCTTAATTTTAGGTCTACCTCAACGCATATTATTGCACATGAATACTAATCCTTTCTCTATGCTTGGTTGATATATTTTCCAAGGGTGTTGCCGATGGATTCTAATGACTCTGGGTTCCAGAAATGAAAATGTAAGTGAGGAAGACACACCCAAACTAGGACTGTCGACGAAACATATTGTGTCGGATAAAAATAAGGTGTCCATTTATTCAAGTATAGACCCTAAGGGCCCATAAGATATGGTCCATTCCTAAAAATGAGGTTTTTATCTTCTACATTGTCAAAAATGAATACAAATAAACCCTTACCAACAAGATGGATTATGATACCTTACGTGGTTAGAGGACACCAGTTCCTCTGCACCCATGCATCTATGACTTTGGGGAGGGCCATAGGCCTGTGAACTACCCAATGAGCCCCATTTCGGCTAAGTTCAATGCAGACTAACAATATTCTTCTAGAGGGAGGGCGACTGTAGGGATATTTTCCTTCTTTTTGACAAACTTCTGCTGAGATTCTGTCGCTAGGCATTTGCATTTGGCCGCGACAAACTTCCTGAAGGCCGTGATATCTAGAGGAGGAAGGGTGAGAGCCTCGAGGACCCCTCCTGAGGCCATGGTGGTGGTATCAAGCTCATTGAAGGCATGTGCGCACCAGAGCAGTCCTATGTGAACAAGGACTAGCCAATAGGGAGACACCATAAAATTACAACTAAATGTAAATTTTAAGTATCATATAAACTTGTCATAAATGTAGGGGTAATTTTATTTTTTGTAATGTTTTTGGTTAAAAAAAAAACGGAAAAAAGTGGGGATTGAGAAATTATATATAATTTTAAAAACGATAAGGTTATTTATAAGTTTAACCAACATATTAGTATTAATTACTAATATTGTCTTTAATGTTAAGGGTGATTAATTCAAAACATAGGTTAAAGGTTTAACATATGATAATGGGTTAATTAGTTTATAGTGATTAATCAACATTATATTTAAGCTCACATTAATAACACAAACACACACACATATAGTATTTAAATGGGTTACAAATGGGGCAATATTTAATACTCGTTAATGATGTAAGTTAGGGTAGTTGGTGAGTACCCCAGAGTGCTAACATAGCCAGCAAGGAGAGAGAGAGAGTTAGTAGCTTACCTGGATGAAGGTACCAAGCTTAGAGGATTTTGATCCTGAACCTTAGCCACTTACATTATGGGAGTAATGTTTGTTTACATACAAGTATAAATAAACGTACGCCTAACCTCATCCCTGCAAGTTTAAGTTCGAGTAAAACCTAGAATTCCCTAACTCTTCTCTAATAAACATTCGATTTGAATGTAGGTTATGTACTCAAAATGGTTAGAACTTGGGGAAATATAGGTTGGGGAACATCATCACAAAGACCATCAATGTCGACCCTCCCACCGCCATCGCTTGGATTATCTCTCGTTTTGTGTTCCTTAGAGGCTATTGATGAGACGTTAAAGGGGCATTAATCCATAGTTGTGGAAGTGGAACACCGACCATCTTAAGTGGGTAAACCTAAAGCGTCGAGGGAATTAGAGGGAGGGCCTCCACCAGGGGACATCACCAGGGAACTACAGAAAATAAAACTCCCAGATTTTTCTGGTGGATGTGCAAGTGAACATGCAAAGGAATGGTTGGAAGGAATGATGAGATGTTTTTCCTTGAGAGACTATGCTTCCATGTCAAAAGAAAAGATAGTGATATTTCAATTGAAGGACATTGCATTGAACTGGTGGGGCAATATAGAGAGGTAGTTTCACCCTACTCCAGGCACCATCTATTAGGATAATTTTGAGGAAAGGTTCCAGAGAAAATATTTTTCGGCTTACTATGAAGAAAAATAGGTAGGAGCTTTGCATGCTCTAATTCAGGGAAATAAAAATGTGGAATAGTGTGAAATTAGGTTCATTGAATTAGTAAAGTACATTTCATACATGGATAGCGATCAACGGTAGGAACATTTTTTTTTGTATGGGTTAAAACATAAGATAAGGTCCATGGCACGAACGTGGAAACCATCGTCATTGGCTAAAGCAATTGAAAGTGTTTGTTGCATGGAAGAACATGAGCTTAAATGAAGGTATGAGATCAACTATTCCACAACATAATGGATTTGTGGGTAAGGCCCTTAAGACCTTCTCCAGGGGAGGAATCTCTAGGCCACCTCCTTATGGAAATAGAGTTGCAGCTAGAGCATCTACAAAAAGTATTTCAATGGAAATGAGTGCAACATCCCACTCATCACCAATGACACAGGAAAGTCCACGACCTTCTCAGGGAGAAGTTAGTATGGGTAGGGGTTCCAGGGGGAAGAACTCATTTCAAAGGCCTTTGTAAGGAAGTGTATAGGTTCCACCCCTAGTTACTTGTTGGGGGTGCGAAGGACCTCATTAACAACATGAATTCCCAGAGTCACAATCAAGATTTGTGCATATAGAAGGGAAGGCCCTGATGGGAAGAGAAAGTAGTAGCCACTAGATTTATGTAGCATTGAATAACTACTAGGAAGAACATCAATCCACGGTGGTGGGGTTGTCAGGTACACTAAATCATGTCAATGTTAAAATTTTATCTGATTTTGGTGCTACAGATAGTTTCATTTCACCTTGTGCATTAGAAAAGTGTGGGTTGGAAGCCTATGGGCATGATGATTTTAAACAAGTTGAGATGACTTCGGAGGGGGGAAGTGGTAGGACCTAGAATCAATAATTATATTGTATACCTAGGAGTGCATACTAATAGGTTGAAGGTGTACGTCACTACCCTATCGACTTATGATCTAATCATTACGATGGACTGGTTAGAATCCCATCGAGCTATGGTATATTGTATCACGAAGAGAGTGCTTTGTGTTGATGATGAAGGAAGGTTTGTAGAGATCTATGGTATACATAGGAAGGTGTATCTATTATTTATCTCAACAATGAATGTTAAACATTGCTTGAGGCAGTGTTTTCAACTATATGTGGTGGAAGTAGTCAATGAAGGGAAGGGACCCTCTATTGATCAATATCCAATATTGTTGGGATTTAAGGATGTTTTTCCGAAGGAGTTTCTAGGGATTCCTCCTAAGAGGGAGCTTGATTTTACCATCGAGATAGAACTTGGTGTAGAGCCAATTTCCAAAACACCATATAGGATGACAACTCCAAAACTTTGTGAGTTGTAGATATGGTTGAAGGAACTCCTTGAATTAGGATTGATAAGGCCCAGTGTTTCACCTTGGGGTGCACCGGTAATATTTTTCAAGAAGAAGCACAGTTCCTTACGACTGTGTATAGAATACAAGGAATTGAACCATGATACAGTGAATAATATGTACCCAATACCATGGATAGATGATCTATTTGATCAAATAAAAGGAGCAACAATTTTCTTCAAATTTGATCCGCGATCAGGGTATCACCATTTAAGAATAAAGGAAGGAGCTATTCCTAAAACTGCAATTTGAACTCGGTTTGGGCATTACGAGTTCATTGTAGTTCCTTTTGGTTTGACCAATGCACCAACAATATTCATGAGCCTCATGAATGGTGTATTCTGAAAGTAGTTAGACCACTTTGTACAGGTATTTCTTGATGATATCCTCATCTGTTCCAAGAATAAACAAGAACATGAGGAACACTTGGGAGTGGTGTTTTCATGCCTTAGAGAGAATAAGTTGTATGGGAGGTTGTCAAAGTTATCTTTCTAATGGAAGGGGATTCACTATTTAGGTCATATCATTTCGGGTGAAGGAATTTCAATGAACCCAAAAAAGGTGAAGGCCATAATGGATTGGACAGTGCTGATGAATGCTCATGAGGGGAGAAGATTTATGGGGCTATATGGTTATTATCGAAGGTTTTTGGAAGGATTATCAAAGATTGAAAAACCCATCACCACCTTGCAACACAAGGGGGTCAAGTAGGAGTGGATAGATGAGTGTGATATTGCATTGATCGATCTTAAGAGGTTACTAACCAGTGAATCAATTCTATGAGTTCCAGATATGGAAAAATACTTCACAATCTGCACAGATGACTCAAAGAAAGGATTGGGGGCCATGCTAATGAAATATGGGGGAGTGATAGCGTATGCGTCAAGAAAGTTGAAGCAGCATGAGGAGCTATATTCTAATAATGATTTAGATTTGGCAATTGTAATGCTAGTTATGAATATTTGGAGGCATTATCTAGTGGGGCGAAGCTTTGAGCTCAAAACAAACCATGAAATCTTAAAGCATCTCTTCACTCAAAGGGATATCACTAGAAGGCAGAAGCGATGGGGTAAGTTTATGAGTGAGTACGATTTTGGAATTTCATACATCAAGGGAAAGGAGAATGTGGTTGTAGATTCCTTGAGTAGGAGATCATGTATATTCTCCTTGGTGCCCTTAAAATTTAATCAAAGGGAGCGAGTGTTGGGAAAAATTATTGGAGATAGTTGGTATTTAAAGGTTACTTCAACCCTCCAGAGTGGGAGGAATTTAGAGATAATATATGAAGTATATAGCCTTGAAGCAGATGGATTGTTAAGATATCAAGGAATGATTTACATCCCAAAGGCTGGGGATATTTGAAGCATCATACTCAAGGAATACCATAGAGCACTTTACTATGCTCATCCGGATGTGAAGAAAATGTACGCAGACATGAAGAATATTTTCTTATGGATAGGCATGAAGAGTGATTTAGTCCATTTCATCACCAAGTGCCTTGAGTTTCAGTAAGTGAAGGTTGATCATCACCACCCGATAGGTCTCCTACAACCGCATGATGTTCCTATGTCCAAGTGGGAAGTCATTTCTATAGATTTTTTTGTGGGATTTCCACTCACATCATTAAGGCACAATGCCCATTTTTTTATAGTTGACAAGTTGACCAAGAGTGCTCATTTTGTTCTAATTAGAGACACTTATGATGTCACTGATGTGGCACATATTTTTATAAGTGAAGTCATCCATCTGCATGGGTTAACCAAGAATATCCTTTCATATAGGGACTCTTGATTCACATCTAGATTTTGGACAAGTTTGTAGTCAACATTAGGGAATCGGTTGAACTTGAGCACAACATATCACCCTGAAATAGATGGGAAAACTAAAAGAGTAAATCAAGTTATGGAATACATGCTTAGGATGTATGTTATGGATAATCAAACCCATTGGGAGAAGTACCTACCTTTGGTAGAGTTCTCCTACAATAACAGTTTCTACAACTCAATTGAAATGCCTCCCTATGAAGCTCTGTATGGAAGGCCATGCAGGACATCATTGAGTTGGGAAAGGTTAGAAGACCGAGTGATAGTAGGGTCATAATTGATTCAAGATATGGAGTAACAAGTGATTCATATTAGAATACTATTAAAGGAGGGATGGGATAGACAAAAACGTTATGTTGATGCACATAGGACTGACCGAAGTTATAAAATGGGAGATCAAGTTTTCATTCATATCAGGCCTAATAAGAGTACCATTCGGTTTGGGAAAGGGACAAATTTGTCACCTCAATTTATAGGACCGTTTAAAATTCAAGAGAGAAATGGACCCGTTTCCTATTGCCTCATACTGTCATCCCACTAGCATAAAACTCATGATGTTTTTCATGTATTTGTTCTACATCATTATCTTGTTGATGAATATTACAAACTAAATTGGAAGGAATTGTAGGTCTTGGACACAGTAATCATCATGGTCGAACCATTACACATATTGGACCGTATGTTCCGACAGCTCAGGAATCATTTGGTAGACCAAGCTAAGGTCCATTGGGACAAGTATATCCCAGGATCTGCTACTTGGGAGGATGTAGAGACCTTACAACGAGATCATCCCTCACTTTTTTTACCACCTTGGGACTATGTTTTCCGAAGGATGGGTGTATGCAATGACCCATTTTGATTTAGACAACTATAATTACTTATTTTCTAGTCATATTTTTATTTTTCTTATGATTTGTGGAAAACTGATTACTTGACACTTTAAATTTTGGACATATGCACCTATGTGAATGTGAATACGATGAATGTTTATCATTATGTCATATATGATGGATATTATGCGACCTATTTCTAGCTTGAAAAATTGAATTTGAAAGATATTGGTACATGGATATTGATCTAATGATATGGTTTAATGCAATTACATGTTAATAGTGTACATATATGCATGAGTATGCATTATAACTAACCTATAAATTAATGGGCTATGAAGTAGCCAAGGGATGATGGTAATAATGGTTGATGTCATGAACATCGACCGATAAATAATATGGTATGAATCTTTGCATGTTAAATTATGTTGGTTAAAATGCATTATTATAATATGTGGGAAAGTTTAGATTTTCATGTAGAGAGATTTCTTGAAACTAAATATACGATGACAAAATCGCAGCAACATAGTGCCACTGTACGGTCCATGATAGGGTGTTGAATCTAGTTCTATCAGGAGGGGTGGAGGCATTTCCCACCAAGTATCCTATGAAACCTGGAGTCATGGGAGGATGATGTTAGATCATGCTCTCCTAGACATGTGATGATGACTGCTGGTCACCTACTCTGGAATCTTGGTCAAGGTAGTTGACATTTCCTCTTATAGGTTCTATCTAGAGTTAGGTCAATATAGTTGACGCTTCAGGATAGACCAGCAGAGGAAGGATAGGGATGGAAGATGGAAGTAGGTTAGGGAGGTAGGATGATTAGAAGTAGTTAAAATTGTGTGGGGTTTCTAATCTTATAGCATAGGTTTCTAAATTTCTTTTGCAAAAAAATAAATATGCTTAACTGAATTACAATTATCTAGGTAAATGTCTCTTTTGTTAAATGATTATAACTGAAGGGTTATGCAATTAATGTAAAAAGGTTGATTTATTCTTTATGAAGTTAATTGCATTGTTGATTGGGTTGAAAGCATACAGGAACTTCATTAGATGTGTTAAATTACTTCCATTAGTACATTCACGAGTTATGTATGTGCTAGCTATGCATACATGCCTTATGCATATACACTAGTATTTATGAATGTTTAAATTAATGATGTGCTTATTTGATCTAGATGTATGAATCATGTTATTATTTTCCTTGTATTGTAAGTTACTATAACTTAGAGATGAAGTTTCTTGAAGGTTGGGTGTATGTAACACCCAGTTAGATTAATTAACGATTATAGTTAATTAAGTAATTAAATCATTAATTTATCTAAATCGAGTAATTATTGAAATATTTTGATTTATCATTTCTTTGTTTAATCTTTTGAATTAACAAATGCAACAACAAATGAATTGATTATTTTATTTGTTTAAGGGTAGGTATGAATTTATGACAAAAGGATAAGGGAAGAGGGAAAATTGATGAGGGGAGGGACTCGATGGATGGGGGGAGAAGAGAGGGAGTTGGAATTGGAGGAGGGGCATTTGAAGGGGGACAAAGGAAAATTGGGAAGGAGGAGAATTTATTGAAAACTTTCATGGGTTTTGTCTAGTGGACTGGTGTTGTTGTGATTTTGGGCTTGGGGGCTAGGAAATATAATTTCTTGGAGCTATGGATCCGAAGAGGCTTTGTTCCTATATAGATGGGAGGAAACAGTTTTAGGCAAGAAGTTGCAATAGGACAACCTTCTTCTTCAAGAGGTAATCCAAAAATATCATTGTTTTACTCTAAATTCAAGTTATGACATTTACATGTATACTGTGTGACTAATTAGTTTTATTTGTTCATTCCTGTAACAAAAGAAAAAACAAAAAAAAGAATCTTACATTTTTACTTGCAGACAGAACCAAAAAATAATAATAAATAGAAGTTCCCTATCATGTAAAATAGAAATATAGATTTACTTTGGTTTTGAATCCCGTAAGGGAATTAGAAATATTGCATCTCTTTGATCATGTTGATACACCACCACAACACCTAAGGGTTCATGAAGGATTGGGGGTCCTCCCATCAGAATGACTCAAGTGGTTAGCAATAAGATAACTTGGGAACCACTGTGGAATTTGTAGCGAGGAATAAATTGAAATGAGCAAAGACACAAAGAATGAAGACAACATATTACTTTTCATGTGTGAATTCCATGCATGTAAAATCAAAGGTAAGGTTTGGTCTTGAAGTATAAACATGCATGGGATATTTCATTATGAATTTGCATGCATAATATATGACATTATAATCATTCAAGGAATTGGAACATTCGTCATGATATTATTGAAAAACAAGGATAGGAAAAAGGTTTAAAGTCCTTTTTATGGACAATCATATTGATATAAGGAATATCCCCCAACTTAAGGTTTGGACAAATCATGTGACAACATGATAAATTTGCACAGGAAGTAATGATTAAACTATCATACATCAAAATAATTAAGAAAATAAAATAAATGTATGCATACTTGAGAAAAGTTTGGAAACATACAAACCAATGGTCATGGGAGAGACCAACCATAAAAAATGGAGGGTGTTATAGAATGCCAAAATTCTGAATTCTAGAGCCAAAATATCCTTGTAGAATGTTGAAGAGTTGAAGAATTTATAAGATCATGGATCCACAACCGAAAGTAGCAGCTAGGATCTGAAACGCATATGTACAACATAATATATAAAAGAGAATTCTTCTGAAAGGACAAAAAGAGTAATGAGATATGCTTGTGAAGTATGATAATGCCTTGAAGTAGCTGAATTTGTGATATGTTGTAGCTAAGCTTCTAGAATGGGATCTACAACTTGGATCTGAAGCTTGGTTATATAGCTCAAGCAATTTTATAGACCAAGAAGCTGAAAGAAGATGTTTGATTTGAAAGCTTGTTTTTTTAGCAGCTTAAAAAATGTTGATATGGAAACTTGGAAGCAACCAAGTCTTCTTCTTTTGTATATGCACTGAGGACAATGCCAAAATAAGGGGGAGTGGAAATTAATACCCCAATTTTGAGTTATAGAATGCCATAATGTTGAATTCTGAAGCCAAAATATCCTTGTAGAGTGTTGAAGAGTTGAAGAATGTAGAAGATCAGGGATCCATAGACGGAAGTAATAGCTAGGATCTGCATCTCATATGTACAATGGAATATATAAAAGAGAATAATTTTGAAAGGACTAAAAGAGTAATGAGATTTTCTTGTGAAGTATGAGAATTCCTTGAAGTAGGTGAATTTGTGATATGTTGTAGCTAAGCTTCTGGAATGGGATCTGCAGCTTGTTTATAGAGATAAAACAATGATATAGACCAAGAAGTTGAAAAGAAAACGTCTGATGTGAAAGCTTGTTTTGTCAGTAGCTTAAAAAATGTTGACATGGAAACTTGGAAGCAACCAAGTCTTCTTCTTTTGTATATGTACCAAGGATAATGAAAAAATAAGGGGGAGGGGAAATTAATACCCCAATTTTGAGTTATAAAATGCCAGAATGTTGAATTCTGAAGCCAAAATATCCTTGTAGAATGTTGAAGAGTTGAAGAAGGTAGAATATCAGGGATCCGCAGCCAAAAGTAGCATCTAGGATTTGTAGTTATGATATGTATCTCATATGTACAGTGGAATATATAAAAGAGAATACTTATGAAAGGATAGAAAGAGTAAAGATATCTACTTATGAAGTATGATAATGCCTCGAAGTAGTTGAATTTATGATATGTTGTATCTAGGATTTTGGAATGGGATTTGAAGCTTGGGTCTACAACTTGGTTATAGAGATAAAGCAATGATATAGACCAAAAAGTTTAAAATAATAAGTCTGATGTGAAATCTTGTTTTTTCAGCTGCTTAAAAAATGTTGAGATGGAAACTTGGAAGCAACCAATTCTTATTTTTTTGTATATGCATCGAGGACAATGCTAAAATAAGCGGGAGGGGAAAGTAATACCCAAATTTTGAGTTATAGAATGCCAGAATGCTGAATTTTGAAGCCAAAATATCTTTGTAGAATGTTGAAGAGTAGAAGAATGTAGAAGATCAAGGATCTGTAGCCGAAAGTAGCAGCTAGGATCTATAGTTGTGATCTGCATCTCATATGTACAATGCAATATATAAAAGAGAATACTTATGAAAGGACATAAAGAGTAATGTGATCTTCTTGTGAAGTATGATAATGCCTTGAAGTAGTTGAATTTGTGATATGTTCTAGCTAAGCTTCTAGAATGGGATATGCAGCTTGGATATGAAGTTTGGTTATAGAGATAAAGAAATTCTATAGACCAAGAAGCTGAAAAAAAGAAGTCTTATGTGAAATATTACTTTTTCAACAACATAAAAAATGTTGAGATGGAAACTTGGAAGTAACCAAGTATTCTTCTTTTATACATGCACCAAGGACAATGCTAAAATAAGGGGGAGGGGAAAGTAATACCCCAATTTTGAGTTATAGAATGTCATAATGTTGAATTCTGAAGCTAAAATATCCTTGTAGAATGTTGAAGAGTTGAAGAATGTAGAAGATCAAGGATCCATGGCTTGAAGTAGAAGCTAGGATCGTAGTTGTGATATGTAGATCATATGTATAGTGGAATATATAAAAGAGAACACTTATGAAAGGAAAGAAAGACTAATGAGATATGGTTGTGATGTATGATAATGCCTTGAAGTAGTTGAAGTTGTGATATGTTGTAGCTAAGATTTTGGAATGGGATCTGCAGCTTGGTTATAGAGATAAAGCAATGTTATAGACCAAGAAGTTGAAAGATGTTTGATGTGAAATCATTTTTTGTTAGCAACTTATAAAATGTTGAGATGGAAAATTGGAAGCAACCAAGTCTTGTTCTTGCAGTAACAAGAAACATGACTTGAGTAGAAAAAAATGATGTCTTTAGTTTATTTGTCTTTGTTTGGTTCATGTAGCATTTGTTAATGGTATTGCAATGGGATCGGGTGAAATTATAGTAGTAACATGCACATTTCGAGTGGTCACATAGAACACCATAAGTTATTTAAATCCTCAATGAAAACTTTCCTCTTCTTATGTAGACTAATCATAGATATCTTTCCAATTTATAATGCAAGTAGACTACCACCACAAAGTTATATTGAGATGGTGCTAGAATTTCAATGGCATCTCTAGTGGACACACAGTTGGGATAATAAGGATAACCACTATATTATTTTCCACAAAATGGAGGAGATGTAATCCAAGTCATGAGATGGTAGTTTGGAGGAAATTAAAACATTCCTAGGATGGATCTACTAGCACACATGACCTAGAGAACCTCTAGGATTTTTTCACTTCAAGCGGAAGCAATGTAATGCAATCTTATTATTATTTTATTTTTTTAATATACATAGTCTCGTCAAATACTCGACAAACATGTCCGTCGAATATCCGAAGAATAGTCCGACAGTAAAATCCGTCAGAGGTATAGCACCTTTGTCGGATATATTGTATAGATTTTGCATATCCGACACACATGAGAGTCAAACATATGACACCATGTTCGAAAGTAATATTCGTCGGATCTATTGTATGGACATTGCATATGTGACATGTAGTTATGTCGAAATTTAGACGCTTATCTGTCAGAAATAATCATTGATTTTGACGAGATTTTGGTCCTTAGGGGTGTCGGGATAACCAAAAATAGCGTGTTAAATATTTGACGTCAATATTTTTTTTGGATATCCGACCCCATTACATCAACGAAGCTAATAACTAGGTTTCGTCGAAGTGTCGATGGAATTTCGTCGACCAACCGACATACCACCATAGGATTTTAGTGCACAAGAAGTAGTGAAGAATGTTACAATAATAAAACCAATATCTTATGTTGTTTCATTGATTTTAGAAAATATTTTGGCATAGTACATAGGACTAACGTTTGGAATATGCACAAGAGATAAAAGTTCCTTTTGAGTTGAGAGCTATTGTGATAAGGTTGTAGGAGAAAATTATTTGCAATTTTAGGAATACTAAGGGTCATTGGAAGAAATAAATTGTAATATAGGAGCCAAGAAGGTTGTCTCATGTCCCCTACCCTTTTTGGCATATACATTGACAAGTTCGAAGATTGTTTGGAAGATGCAGGTTGTGTTGGCATGACTCTCACTAGTATATTCATCATACATACTCTTTACACCAATGATGTTTTTCTTATGGGAAGGATTACCTATGACCTAGATAAGAAACTAATAATCCTCAAGGACTTCTGCTCTAGTATGGGTATGACTGTGAACACTGACAAAATAAAGGTTATGATAATTAAATCCAAAACGATCAGCTATGATACTTTCATATATGACAACAATAGATTGGAAGAAGTTCCTTCATACAAATATCTTGGAATCAATATCCATCACAAGATCAATTGTAACTATAGTGTTGAGGAAAGGATAAGTGGATGGTGGAAAGTTTATTATGGGCTTGAAAACAATTGTAAATTAGTGGAAATTTGGCTATGGGATAATAATAAAGTCTTCTTTGAGACTCTCGTCAAGTCTCCTATTATCTTATATGGATGTGAAGTTGGGGAAATAGTATCTCTAGAGAATCTCAAAGACACATAAAGAAAATCCAAAATAATTTTATAACTTATAATATGAAAATTAAAGGCAATATACCCTATCCTATCCTCCTCATAGAAGTGAACCTTTTCCCATTGAGAGCATGACTATTATTAGCTACTTAATGTATAATAACATGATAAACAACATGGATGATAAGAGGATCACCAAAATTGAATAAAAATCTATCCAAAACCACAAGTGGCTCAAACGAGGATGACCTAAAGTTCTCAATTCTTGGATAAATCATTGGGGAATACAAGAAGAAGTCCTTATGCAAAATATGGATAATATCAAAAATATTATTACATCTAAATTTGAATAGGATTTGTGATGCAATAAATGATTAGAGAACACAATAAAATTAAGGAACGATAAAATTAAGGAGATGGTCAACCCTAATCTAGAACATCAAAATTATATTTCAGTTTTGACTAGCACAAAGAAGAAAATAAACATTTCTAAAATAAGAACAAAATCTCATGAGTTTCATAGTGAGACCTGGTGTTGGATGATTTCCAAAACACCGTGGGATAAGAGAATTTTTCATATTTGTGAAAGTAACAACGTTGAAGATGAAAATCACATTCTCTTAGAGTGTTTTGCATATACCTAAATTACATCACAATTTCAAGATATTTGCCACAATATTGACTTTTCTAGTTTTCCAAGTCATTAAAACTATGGTGATATTGGAATACTTTTTTTTTACAGCAAAAAATTTCCCAATATATTGATATATATAGTGTTTTCATTTACAAGTCACATTTACATAATAATCAGTCATGTTGAAGTAATAATTCTCCCAACCCCACCAAAACAGTGTGTTCCTTCTCAGATGTAGGATAAGCATCCATATCAGCTATGAGTAAGTATCCAGGCCATAACAAGATCTTCCACAAAATAGAAAATGGAGAGCATATTTTACAAAAGAACAAAATATTAAAAAAAAAAAACTAAGCTTCAACATTAATCATAAGGAAGATACATAGATCAAAGGATCAAAAAATTGTTTTCAATAATATTGCAAGGGCTAGGATCCTTAATAGATTTGCAAATTATATAAAGGGCCTTCATGTCCTTCGATCCATTTGTTGTAGGTGATCATTCCTTCTGGATCTTTCAAGGTTTTTGTTGAAAGAGCATCAGCTATTATATTTTGTTCTCTAAATAAGTGATCAAAACTGATGTTTTTAAAATATTTTTTTAAAGCCCTGATCCTGTCCATCCATCCCAGGAGAGCATATGCATTTAATTTCCCCCTGCCATTTAGCCACTCAATTATGACTTTTGAGTCACTGAAAACTTGTAGCTACTTTAGTCCCAATTGGATTGCCAATGATAAGGTCACCCATGCCCCTAATAGTTCTTCCCTTGTATTGGTCCCAGGACCCAATTAAAAGTACTTTTGTATCTAGTATCCTCATTGATTTTGATGACTCCCCCTGCTCTGCTCATATTTCCATTTTCTTGAGCTACACCATCGAACCACCCTATATTTTGCATAGTAAAAGCTAGATTCTTTCGTATCCAAGGACCCTTGCCACTTTGGGAACCCTTTTCTTCTGTGAAATTTTGAAGTCATAAAGCTTTTTGAAACACCAGCTGTAAAGATGGAGTACGATTTTCATTTTTTTTTTTTTTGCTTCTTTCCATCCAAATGCACCAACAGACCAAGGAAGGCAAAGTTCTAAAGTTCCATTATTTTTTTATCCAATTGGCATAGCAGTCTGATAGAGAGTTGCCTTCCCAAATTGTGTTAATTTGGAGTGCATAGTAAAACTTCTTCCACACTTGAAGAGTGAAGGTACAATATATAAAAAGATTCAAAATTGAATCTGGGCCACATGAGCACATAGGGAAAAAACTTGGTCCTTCCCATCCCTTTTTAAGGATATTCTCCCAAGTGATAATTTTATCCTCCGCAGAGATCCAAGTGAACAGTTTGATTTTTAAAGCAATGCCCCATGACCATAATTATCTCCTCTAGCCTATTACCTGGTGTTGCCAAATCTTTTGTTGTAATGCTAAATAAACATTTTTGACAGAGAGGCAACCCAAGTTATCACCGCCCATCTAGACAAGGAGATCTTCATTATGTTGAAGGTGGATACCCGAACACATAAGAAATTTACAGAAGGATCTCTACTCAGATGCAAGAGCACCCAACAGGCCTAGATCTGTGTTACTTTTACACTAATCAACAAATAAACTATGTGAACTTTGTGCCCTGGTTTGATAAAGGTATCTAATATTTCTATCTTTCAACACTACTAAGAGGTCCGAAGAGAGAAAATATAAAGTACCACTACCCATAATATTATCTTTCCCTAAAAGGATTGATTGACTATTACCCAAAAACCAACTAAGCCAATGAGTGATGAGAGGAAGGGACTTTGTTAAGTTTTTCTAGGTTTGTGAGGCCAAAGGCTGAGTTGTCGTAGCCGATCTAAGCCAAGTGGTGACAAAAGTATAGGGAAGATACTTATCCTTTATTACCTTGTGCCATATCTCATGTTTTGTTAACAATCTCCATAACGAGTTGGCATCCAGTTCAAGGTTAAAGTGAAATAATTTTCTAAGCCCCCAACCACCATAAAAATTCAGTTTTGAGATCGCCTCCCAGCAAACAAAGATGGTAATGTTGTGTCAAACCACCTCCCGACCAAAGGAAATAAAAAATCAGTTGTCGGATTTTATTTAAAACTGATCTAAGAACCTCCACAAGTGCCATCCAATATACAGACTATGATTACATGACATATTTTATCAGAATAAAGCACCCACCAATAAATAACAACCTATTACACCAGTGACCAATTCTAATTTCAATCTTTGAAATAAGCCATCTCCAATCTGCAAATTTTAACTTTTCTGCTTAACTTAATTGTTTTTTAGCAGATAAATAAAATTCTAAAGAAATCCAAGTAATCTCTTACCTTTCTTAAGGTCTAATAAACCAATTCTAATTTCATAGTAATAATTATCATCATAATTTAAGTCGGAAGGATAATATTCTTTTTCTTAACCTATCAAAGTAAATTTAATTGATATTTTATTTTTTTATATAATATATTATATAAAATTATTCTTTAATTTTTATATTTTAATTCAATATATTTAATTATATAATATTTATGCAAATAAATTATTTTTACACTCTAGGTGAGTGAGTGAGATGTGTCACACTCGGATAGAAAAATTAACTAATATAAAACAAAAATAAATTTAATATAAGTTTAGAATTTAAAAAAATATATACATTAAATTTGATGAACATAAATTATACAATTTCAAAATAAATCCATATTAAAGTTTACACTTCAGTATTAAATAAACATAAATTATACAATTTTAAAATAAATCCATATAAGTTTACACTTCAATAGATTAGATTGTAAGGTATATATATATATATATATATAATTCTTAAAGAAATCACTATACATATGAATTTTTATCATTTTTTTATTTTTTTTATCATATTTTTTTTATTTTTTTCTTATGTGTAGTTAATGCATTTGATATTGTATGTGTGCATGGAATAATTAGGTATAGTTTTATATCACAATTGTAACAATATAAATTAAATTAAAAAAAATAAGTAATTTCATTAAAAATGAAAAAAAAATAAAAATAAACAAAAATAAAAAAATCATTGCAATAAAATAAATTATTATAAATCTCTTTTAATTAATATATTTTTCTTTTATTATGAGGTAAAATAAATATATATATATATATATATATATATATATATATATATATATATATATATTATATAAAATAGATAGAATTTATTATTATTATTATTTAAATATTATTTATCAACTTTATATTAATCATTAAAGAAATTAAACATCCTTTTCATATTAAATTGTAAAAAACATCTCTCAACATGATTACATGTTTAAATTGTGATAATCCCCAACACATTTGGGTCGTCCAGGATGGTGAGTCCTTTGAATTTAGTTTCTCCTTCTTATGAGGAAGTTTATTTAGTAGATATGATAGAAATGATTGGTGATGTTTTTTAAAGATTGATGAGGTATTTTAATAGAAGTACGATGGACTTTGATGGAAATTTTTTTAAAACATTTTTATTAAAAGAAAATATTTTTATGTATGGGAATATAAAGGTTTTTTTTTAACTATGATGTGAGTAATGACATATAATTAAATTGTATTGAAAAAAATCTAACAAGTAAATAGGAGTTGTATATAGATTTAACACGTTATTCTCTTACATATATATTATATGATTTTTTAATTGAACTTATTTTGATTGATTTTTTAATTGAAATTATTTTGATTAATCTCATCATGTAAATAGGAGGAGTTGTATATATATTTAACAAATTATTCTCTTACATATTTATTATATGATTTTTTAATTAAAATTATTTTGATTGGTTAAATGTATTAGAGGTTTGTTTTTTTTTATGATGGAAAAAAATTTAATTTTGGAAGGCTAAATGTCTTACACTTCTTACATATATAAGGACCCTATAAAAAGGATTTGAATATGAGAGCACATCTTCCCAACTATTAATTATTATATGTGAATCATTTTCATTACAAATTATTAATTTATTCTTAAAAGTTAATTTTGGAAGGCTAAATGTCTTACACTTCTTACATATATAAGGACCCTATAAAAAGGATTTGAATATGACAACACATCTTCCTAACTATGAATTATTATATGTGAATCATTTTCATTACAAATTATTAATCTATTCTTTACAGGATTATGTAGCAACTCTTCTGAAATAATAATCAATTTGTATTTATGAAATCATAAATAATTTAGATTTATTTTAACTTTGGATTCATCAAATATTTATATATAAAAACTATTTTGAGGATGTAAAATTGGAGATTTGTACTTTAATGGACTGCATAGATTTAAGATTAAGATGAACATAGGGGGAGTGCTTTACGCCTCTAAGGGATTAGAGGTGCTTTATTTTGCTTGGGGCCGAGGATACTCTTCCAATAATCAAGCTGAGGCTTTGTCAATTTATATGGGATTAAAACTGATAGGGGAATACTAGAACAATGGCCTTATTGTATTAAGGGACTCAGAACTGGTTATCAATGGCCTTCAAAACCCTCATAAATGCAAGCACCTTAGTTTGTAAAGGAACTACCACAGAATTATACAAGAAGGGGAGAAATTTCAAGTTCTATTTAATATTATCATGTTCATCGACATCTAAATAGTAGGGTTGTTGCACTAGCTAAAGGGAATCGATCCCTAGAGAAAGGGAAAATTACAATTAATGGTTTTTCCATGTCTCACCTCTTACCTTAGTCTAGATCACATGGCTCAAATAAAAGGTCTGGAACACATGGATGCAATAAAAGGTGGTGATCTGACTACCCTCACTAGGAATAGAAATAAGTTGTAACTGATCAAGAACATGACACCACATCGCTTCCCCATATGATCATCTAGACATACCACCTAGAACATGTCATGCCCTTCGCTCATGTTTTCCTTTAATTCTCAATGACAGTCTCTATCTGAGGAATGTGGGAACTTTGGAAGAAATCAATTGTACTAGCTCCCGTGATGTTTTATCATGTGGAACTACAGGGAAACACATGAACCACATCCCCTAACCAGGTTAAACAACACAAGCATGGACATTGGGCCTCATTTATCATTCCATTCACGCATTTTATTCTTTTGCAATCATATTATTACCTCCATCCAACTGTTTGAAGGTTTCATTACTTACCTTGCACACAGGGTGTCTCGGAAAATGATGTGGAGACATAGAAAAACTCCATGTCAATGCTCAACTTGTGAAGCTAGGGTAATTAAGGAAGTCATGGGAACACAATTTTGTGAAATGGAAGTCCATAAAGGTAAAATTGCTTATCTTGAAACTAAACTAGAGGTGCATTATCAAAGGCATGAAAAGGAAGCGACCACCATACTCAAAGCAGTGAATAAGTAGGCCAGGAAAATGTGTTCTCCTTTGAAGGAGAACATAGAAATTCACCAGACTTTGGTGCAACCACACATAATTCCATAGTACCCCATTTATTCACATGGTTCCATGGCACACAAAGTGGATCAAGAAATGTATCCCCAACATGAGTAGTCTATGGAAACAAAATAGACATGGATAGTGGAGACCACTCTTAAGCTACGTTGGTCAAGTTTTTATGCTCTGTAAAGTAATATTTCTATTGCACTCATTTGTAAGAATCTATACATGGAATGAGGATAGTTTTTTGCATGTCCAAGTATATATTTTTTATTTTCCATAGAATGAAATTTACCTTTTTAGTTAGATGGCCTTTTTTTAAAAAATCTATGTATATCTTTGTTGATTCTGCCTATGCTATAACCTCTTTTTAATGTAAAATTATTATTATTATTTTATTTTTTTTTGCACCGAGAGAAAAGAGGTGCATTATACAACTCAATATGAGGAATATGTGTAATGTCTATAACTAACTTTGACATGACATATGGTATAAGTAATCATGATATAATATTTAAATAAAATAATTTTAAAAATACCCCCAACACACATCAATGTAAATTCATCTTAATCTAGATCTTTCAAAGATGAATATTTTTGCATCTCAATTTCCTTTTGATCTCTTTGAGTACTTAATAAATTTGGAGTTAAGTTGGATCTACATTAGTTTAATATTAAAATATAACTATTATAAAAAAAATCATATAAAAATAGTGGATGTATGTGCAAGCTACACATATCCCCCATTGGAACTATACAATGCACCTTTTGGCATAATAACATACTATTATTAACCTAAAAATAATAAAATATTATTATTATTTGATATCATAGATAAAAAAAGAGGGGATTGAATAGAACTAAACAACCAACCCAAAACCTTGTATTAAAGAGAAAAATAAATACTAAACAAATGTTCTAGCATTTAACCAAAAGTGTGATAGAGAAAGAAAGTTCACTATACATGAGAGGCAAAAATACATATATAAGATCAAATATGTTAACCACAAGAGAAAAACAAAGATCTAATGCTCATAGGTTTTAAAAAATTGCATTGGACAACTTTAGCTTAATCATAAAACAGGACGATTTAAAAATGAGGTTTGACCTGTGTACTTATACACAATTTAAGTAGGGTATTCTCATAAGAGGGCTTATAGGTCCACATAAGTAGGGTGCATTATTAAAGAAGGTTATTGAGCCTATATATTAAATTTCAGTAAATCAATTTTGACCAACCTAATATTATAATAAATGATGACCTTAAATGAGATGGTTGTGGTCACATATGAATGTCACGTCATTATCAACATTATTAAACCGGGGTTACAATATTTTATAAAAACTTGAAGGAAAATCTAATAAATTCAAAAATGTTTTATAATTCAAAATCTGAAATTTAAAAATAATACACCTTATCCAATCCTTCTCTTAAAAATAAGTCTTCAACCCATTAAAAACATTAAAAATAAAACTGATTAAAAAACTAATTTATATTCATTAAATAATTTACATAAGAGACTTCCTATATAACATCACTTTGAATTCTAACTTTAAATTCTAATAAAATTCAGCTAAAACTTAAAAGTGGGTAACATAAAATTATTAAATTTTAGTTAAACCATTAAAAAAAAAAACATGTCAATTTACAAAATATAGACATCAATTTGTTTTATATATTATGGTAAGATTAAACAAAAAATTAAAAATA
>JZKD02S0135751.1:930240-964634 GCA_000966675.3 Picea glauca
TATATTCTTATCTCATATAAATGAATTAAGAATAATAATAATATATAAATTTATAAAATCAAGGTTATAATAATAAATTTATAAATAATTTATAAAATAAATAGATTGTAATAGGTTATAATTTAAAAAAATATTTATATAAATAAAATTTGTTTAAATAAATTTATTAATGTCCACTTGGATCAAATTTGGTTTATTGAACCTTAAGAAAAGCAAGAGATTACTTGGAATTTCTTTAAAATGTTATTTCAACGCTTCAAAAGTCTTACGAGAAGCAATCCAAGATCACTAAAGTTTTGATGACTTAGAAGGTTAGGAAGGTCGGTTTTGTGACAAATATTTTGAAATTTGGGTATACGCGGGGCATTTTATAGAAAGTGATTTTCATCTTCAACCCTTTTGGTGTCACAAAGGTGACAGATTCTTTTTTTCCATGTTTTGGGGATTTCCCAACGCCTAGTTTCACTATGAAACTCATGAGAGTTAGTTCTTATTTTAGTAATATTGATTATCTTCTTTACGCTAGTCAAAACAAAGAGATACTTTTGATCTTCAAGGTTAGGGTTAACCACCTCCTTATAATATCTTAATTTTCTTTTATCCTCTAATTCTTTATCACACCATAGATTCTCCTTAAATTTAGCTTGTACAATATTTTTAATATCATCAATATTCTATAGAATAACTTCTTATTTTATTTCCCAATGATTTAGCCAAGACTTGGCATCATTATGCCATCCCTTATTGAGTCGTTGATGATTTTGGATAGAGTTTGAAGCAATTTTGGGGAGCCTCTTGTTATCCATGTTGTTTGTCTTGTTCTTGTACATTAAATACCTAATCACAGCTATGATCTAAATGGGGGAAATACTTGTTTCAATGAGGAGGATAGGATAGGGTTTATATCCCTTAATTTTTAGATTATAAGTTAAAAATTATTTTTGATCTACTAGGTATTTCTCCAAGATTCTCAAGAGATACTGCATCCCAAAAATTCACATCCATATAAGATAACAAGAGTGACAAGTGTCTCAAAGAGGAGTTTTTTCTTATCCCATATCCAAAGGTATGCTAATTTACAATTATTTTCAAGCCCATAATAAGATTTCCACCTTCCATTTTTCCTTTCTCAATGTTATAATTCCAATTGAGCTTGTTATGTATATCAATTCCAAGGTACTTGTATGAAGGAACTTCCTCCAAGATATTGCTGTCATATACAAAATTATCATAGGTGATATTGTTGGATCATAACTTTTTTTTTTTTTCAAGTTTTCATAGTCATACCTTTACTATAGAATAAGTCCTTAAGGATTCTAAGATGCCTACTAAGTTCATATGGATTCATTTCCATAAGAAAAATATCATATACATAAAGAAGAATGACGCAAGAAGAGGTCACCCTCACGGTTCCTCCCTGCTCTCACCAAGACCTTCTTTCTCTATAGGCCCGAAGAGTCAATGCTCTTCAACTCCTCTCGGGAGTTCTCCTACCCACAACAACACTCCTCGACGATCTTCCTTTCGGATATCGAGAAATCGCACTTCAAGAGTTCGCGGTTCACGCGAACACAATTCTCATACATAACAAAACCCCGATCCCCGATGGTCAACGGGTCAACATTTCCCTCTATCGGATATTTCACTATCGGGGAATCGACGCATGAAATGTCGTGATTCACTTACTCTATGAATCCCCAAACCTCGAACTCCGATATGCTTCCACCTGTACTCCACTGGTGATCGCGGTCCCACACGCCACGTCATGTCGGGATTTCGCGGATCGCGAATCCACAATGCGAAGTTTCTTTGCCTCTGGAAACCCCGAATGTCGAAACCTCGATACGCCGGATTGGTGCCACATGTCTGCGCTCAAATCGACGGTTCCGATTAAATCGGGAAATCGTCGGTCGCGATTTCAAAAGGTGTAAACCTCTTGCCTTTGCAAATGCCGAATGCTGAATCCCGATCCTCAGGGATCTAACGCCACGTGTCCCTGTCCTGATCGACGGCTCCAGTTGATTCGGGAAATCGTCGGTCGCGATTTCAAAGAGCTTGAACTCTCACCTCCGGAAACGCCGAACGCCGAAACCCCGAAGTCCGACTTCTCAGGATCTCGCGCCACCTATCCTCCTGACGATCAACGGTTCCCGTTAACTAGGGAAATCGCTACTCGCGATTTTGACGTGCATGCAACTCTTGCATCGCCAAACACCGAATGCCGAAATCCCGATATGATGGGATCTCTTGACACGCGTCCCTCTGGAAATCAATGGCTCTGATTATATCGGGGTTTTCACCTGGGATTTCCCCGATCTCGTGTCCACGGGWATGCTGATTTCTCGATGCGCCAAACGCCGATGGCGCTGGATCCTCACCTGTGCTTACGGCTATCCMCCGCGCAACTCTTCCACGATCGGACGGTCCTTGGGATTTCGGGTTTCTCCTCCGCGAACCTCGACCGTTGATCTTCCTCTTGAGAATTCTTCCTACTCCCAAATCTCGATTCAGTTCACGCTCCTCCTGGGTCTGTTCCCAAAGTCTCCCCCATGGAACTACCCCTCCTGAGATTTGTGTAAGTACTCAGATCCCTCGAGGATTTTGTTCTTTCTTCTCCCTCAGATGGAGAATCTCAATGCCTTCCTGGCCGTCTCCCAACTCAAGAAACCTATTGCTGAGTAATCTGGGTATCCAGTAACCCAGTAAAAGCTCCCTCAGTGGATGCTTCCTTCAGGTAATAGAACTCACGGAGTTCTTTTCTCCTGTGCCATCTGCACACTTACTCAACACCCTCCTGGCGGAGTCTCTTCTCCCACAGAACATTCAGTAGTTCTGGGTTCCTATGCACCTTTTGCACTTGCTCGATGCCCTCCTGGCAGAGCCTCTCAGAATCCTCAGTGATTCTGGTATTCCCTTAAGAACTCACAGCAGAGTTCTTTCTCTCTGTACACCACTGTACACACACTCAATGCCCGCTTGGCAGAGATTCTCACAGAATCCGCAGTGATTCTGTTAGCAACGGTGTCTCAGCTACACAGCCTTGCCTCTTGAGGTGTTCAACAACCTCAAAGGTCTTCTTCCTGAGTTGTTGACTTCAAGGCTTGTGCCCTCAGCACGCCTTTGTCTGGCTCCTCACGAGTTCAGAAGTGCATCCTCTGTGCACTGGGATTCAGAGTCTCAACACTCTGTCACGCCCTCATGGCATGAACCCTCAAAGACTCTCAACCTGAAATCAAACACACTCCCTGAAAATGGCATGATAACAACACACCCACATACAACATATACGACGAACACACACATACATCCATTCAACACAGATCAGATGCAGGAAAAACTGCTATTTTTATTAATAATGGCAAATTCCTGTATATTTTACAATGGTGTTCTCGAGCTCTCCTTGGCTCTACATGCACTCTATCTACATGTACTTCTCCTTTTTTTTTCAAAATGAGACCTCCCTATCTCTTTTACCTGAGGTGCTCTCAGTGCTTCCCTCCAGGTACACCTACCCTATTTAATTACAATGAATGGGGCTGTCTAGTCCAGCATCGGACCTAGATCTCAGACAATCTACAATAAAGGCTGATCCTATCTACAGCCTGTGCAAAGACATGGCATTCATGGCTCAACAGCCTAAGCACATTAAATTACATTCAATACAAATGAAAAATGAGGTTGCGCCTCCTTTTCAGCACATGAATGAGTGTGCGCTAACGTGGCTGACTGGCTGGCATGGAGAGATGCTCCTGCATCAAAGAAGGATGATTAATATACTAGCAAGAGTTGGTCCAACACAACCTGTGACTTCCAAACAATATTCTAACTTGTCAATGTAAATGCCAAAAAGGGTAGCGGATAGGGGAATACCTTGATTGACTCTTGTATTGCAATTAATTTCTTCTGACCAACCCTTATTTCTCCTAAAATCGAAAATAACATCCTCGTGCAACATTACCGCAACAACTCTCATCCGAGAGTGAACTTTTATCTCTTCTGACCTATTCTAAAGGTTGGACCTAGGAACAATGTCAAAATCTTTCCCAAAGCCAATGAAACAACAAAAAAGATTATTTTTATTGTTGTGACAATCCTATGCAATGATCCTAAGCATTATAAGGTGGTCCATAATTGAATGATAACCTCTAAAACTGGCTTGACCTTTAGCTCTTTTTCTGTGTCTTTCTAGCCATATGCTTATCTTATTTTCCAAAATAATTCCATATAGCTTAGATCAAATGGGGCTAATCATAATGTTCCTATAATTAGAGGGATTGATTGTATCCCCACTTTTAAAAATAGGTGAAATGAGGCTTTTAGTCCAAGGTTTAGGGAATCCCTGCTTGACTACTAAATTGAAGATCTTGTGTATGTGAGGGATCAAAATAAGCCCTCCAATTTTTAATATTTCAGCTTGGTATCGCTCGATGTCCTTAGATTTCTTGTTTGCAAGTCGCTTGACCCCAAAATTTATGTCTTCTATATAAAAACATCATCTTCTGTAGAAATTTTTGGGATTTTGTCGAGGACATTACGGGATTCAAAAATATTTTGAAGGTAGGAATTCCAGTTTGTCAGGGGAATCATATAATTTTCTTTAGTTTTACAAGTTATATTTTTCCTCCAAAATTTATTTGGGTCTACGTTAGAAAGGTGAAAAATATTATCTTAATTTATATTTATGTAGTGCCTTATTTTGCTTTTAATTAGGTATTTGTATCTATTAATTATCATATTTCAAAGACTCATTACGGGCATCACTAATGGATTTTCTAGCAAGTTTACACTCGTTATCATACCAAGAGTTGGAAATTGTATTCTTCGTTTTACACAATACTTCGATAGAGAATTGTTTTATGGAGGTAGAGAGGATTGTTGTAAAATTATGATAGATTTATTCAATATTGTTTTTATATGATAGAAGATTTAATTCGGTGGTTAAATCCTTTAAAAAGAGATCAGATTTATTTTTTTCAAAAAGTAGATGCATTTGGTTACCACAGTTATCTTCAAGTCGTGTATTTTGCATGATAAATTTTATAGTTAGGGTTAAAGGTCTATGATCAGAGTCAGGCTCATGGTCATTTAAAATGTCAAAATTTACTATTTGGTTGTAAACAAAGATATCTAATATCACATAGTCCACAACACTACTACCCATCCCATGGATACAAGTCATTTGATTATATTTTTACCACTTCATTAGACCATTGAAAATGATTAGATCTTGAGAACTACTAAGCTTGATTATCTCAGTACCATATAAATTCTTGATCAAGTCTTCTGAATTTCTCTTGTATCTATTAGATAAAACAAGGTCCTCGTCTAGCCACATAGGATTATGGTTAGAATAAGTGCTTAAGATAATAGCTTGATTAGTTGTAGTTATAGCATTAAATTCTCCCAGTAGGAGGATACTACCTTCATTTCTCAGAATGTAAATATCTTGTTCTAAGATTTTATAGGGACAATTTTTATCTACATTGTTTTTTGTATAAAAGGTAGAATTAATAGGAGTATAATGAAAAATTGCTATATACATATTCTTAGCATTGATATCTAAAATTTCCACCCAAATTAATAGATTGAGAGGGTCTATTTTATGAAGACGAACGTCAGGGTAAATTGTTGTTCTTATGTAACAAGCTATGCCTCCAACCCCTCTATGGGAGGATTTATTGTTCCATGTTGACCACAATATAATCCATCTATGTTAGGGACCTTAGATTCCTCATGCTCCCAAGTGTTAACCAGAAATATAATATCAATTTCACTTGGGATCCAACTTTATATAGGCCTTTTGTTCTAAGGAAAGTCTCAACAGTTCTAAGAATGGATCAGAACTGTCTCAAATTATTGTGTATTGTTATCATTTTGGTCTCTATTCGTAATAATAGCTTTTCAGTTCCTAATTATTTCCCATTTTCCTTCCATTTTGGCTTCCTTTAACTTTTGAACCTCCTTCCTTAATTTAGCTTGATCTTCTAGAATGAGGTATTCATTTATAAATATTCCAGACCATTTAAAGCTTGGAGTTTCAGTAAGTATGTCATATTTATGGGAAATAGAGATTACCATAACCCAAATCAACCTATCTTTATGTTCAATTTTTTTTCCCAACTATTTTTCTTCTATAAGGCGATGTGTTTCAAATTGTGATTTATTTTTTAATTCCTACTTGACTATTGTTAATGTGCCCTCATCTTTTTATTCTTTTATACCAAAAACTATGAGGTTCAAGCCTCTTTTTTTATGCTCGTGGTCTAACTCTATGAGCTTATTCGTTTCCTTTTTGATAGGTTTGATATCCAATTTGTGTTCCATGCTATTTAGGGAAAAAATGTTAATTAGCTTTCCTCCTGGATATTTAATATTGTCCCTAAGATTGTTATTTTCATCCACCTCTTCTTCCTTCGTTGATTGTTTCTGTTCTTGGTTTCATTCTTTTTTTTATTTCTTGTAATATAGCCTCCATTGTCTGTAGCTGAGTCTCAAACCCTAACAGTTTATTGTCCATCTATCTTTGAATATTATCTTCAAAGGATCTAAATTTATTATCAAACATTGCTACTAACTCACTCTGAAGCATTGCTACTAATTCACTTTGAAGTTTGGCTTCAAAGTGAATTAGTAGCAATGCTTATCATCACCAAATCAAAATATCACATACCAAGTCCATTTATCACACTTCATTCATATCACTCACCAAATCCATTTATGACACTTCATTCATAGCATTGATTTGTGAATATGATTATTAACAAGAAAATTTGAATGATTAAAATTTGAAGAATATTTCCATGGTAATTAAATCTTTTTTTAATAATTAAATTTTTAGCACAATTTATATTTGTGTATAAAAATATATTCTCTTTACATAGTTATTACTTCGTTGTTTTACACACACACACACATCTTGAGTCATCCTAATGGTTAAGAACATGTGTTTCCTCCTAAGAGGTCACAAGTTCAAATCTAGAGGAGGGTAGGGTATGTATACCTTCGTAGAATTTAGCAGTCAAATCGTTGCACGAAGGAGGTCCCTTATTGGCACAGGGGCAGAACTAGGGTTCAACGCTTCAACAATGCACCAAAAAAATCCTAACTACCAGCCCTTTCAACAACACCTATGAAGTAGATGAAGTCTCACCCGAGGTAGAGGCAAGGGGGGTTTTAGGACTTAGGTGTCTACAACCAAGTTGGGACACATATTTGTGACTACAACACTTAATAGAGAACTTAGAAAACAATATGCATTAGATTATGATTCTCATTCACATCACAGATTAACCCTTATTACGGATCAACGCAGTAACAATCAAGATCAAGTACTTGAAATCACTTAGCACATAGCATTAACTCAAATCTAGCATTCATTTATCTTTAATAGCATTAAGCATTGAGCTACAAGATCAGATGCATTCATTATACAGAACAACAACAACACTAAGAAAATAATCACATAAACATCATCGCACAAAGCACATCAAGACACAGGATATACATGGTTCACCCCAGTGTGGGGATACTTCCACCAACTTTTTCTTCTTCTTTATTAGTCTTCAATCTTCTTACATTCATTTTCTCCTATGCACAAAGCCATAGAGCCCAACTCTGCAAAGGACAGGAGATCTGCGAGCTGCGCACTAGATCCTTCTTCCCAAAACCAGGTCAAGGCACAGAGCCAACTCCTTAGTAGCACAGAGAAACTTACAAAACACTTTCACTTAGCTCCGCAAGACTTAACATACTCTTTGAAAAAAGCCAACTTGTCATGCACTAAGCCAATGGATACTTCTTACATCTCTTTCACTGAGCTTCTACTACTTTCTACATTATATTCCTTCCTATATATACTTTTACAACAAGGCCTAAACATGGGTAAACCCATGGGCCGACATGCCATAACTCGTTACATAAACCCTAGTAAACCCTTTGTTGGTCCATAAGTCCACAAAATATGTGAGATCCCGTTATCTCAGCCCCGCCTAGGAGCTCCATCTTTGACCAGCCTGTTGAAGTCCCAAAAGCGATCAAACGTGACCAATGTTTCTTCAAAACTTTGTCAAGGTCCAACAGGCCCCCAACACTCACCTGTGACTCATCCCAAGTCACTCAGATCTGGGAAATGTTGTTTCAAAGGCCTAGATCTTAGCTTGAGCTACCTTGACTTGCTTCTTCTCTAGAGCTTCCTTCTTGGAAAAATCCTAAATCACTTTCTCGATAAGAGGCCCTTCCAGGCATTGTTCCACTATCGCAACCACTTGGTCTAGCTGCGAGCCTTGTCCTTCAATTTCTTTGAAAAGTGTGTAGGCTTCATCCTGCACTGGCTGTAATCTCTGTGTAGCCTCATGAATCTACTCTAGATAACAGTAACTTGTTGATGGACTACTCGCTGCTCCTGTGATCTTTTCATCCTCTCGACTGTAGTGAGCAGCTTCATATGTGCTTGTATGGTGGATTCCTGTTGCTACGCCTCCTGGAACTGTGCTTCCAGTTTCCTTAGATATAGATCTTTTGCGAGGCATTCATAGGTCTATGCACTACGATCACTCAATTGGTTACATTCTGAGGTGAGCACCCTGATCCTTCCAACTGCGCTCTTAGCGATTTATTCCCTATGATCTAGCACTTCTTGTGGAGTGCTCAACACTTCTTGGAGCTCTAACTCCATTACTCTTGCTTGAAGCTATTGAATGGCCTTAATGAGCTTCCCTACTTCAATCTTGGTTGAATATTCTTCCTCTTGTGCCAAGACTGACACAGAGAGAAGTGATTTAGTCACTTCTTCTTTAACCATAGTCTGCACTGCAAGCAACTGGTATTTTTATTTCTGGATCTTCTCTTTGTCCTCCTCGAACATCACCCTAATTTCATGTTTCTCCTTCTGCACAACTCAAAGTTTCTCTAATACCTCCTTATTTTCTTGCTTCAAGTCTTATGTAGCCTGATCCTTTTCTTCTTGGACTCAACAAAGTCAAGGCTCTGTTTCATCTACTAGTCTTCGTAATTGGGTGGGCTCATCCCCCAATTCAGAAATCTTCGACAAAGAAGGCGCAATAGGTACTGCACGACTTGAATGGATGGCTTGTTGTATGTCCTTGAGCTCTTTCTAGATTCTTTCATACAATGTCTCATGCTTCGCTCCATGTCTCTGCAATATATCCTCTGAAGCATCCTCCACGGCTACAATGATTAGACTGACATCGTCCTCTATGAGCACATTCTTCGACTAAGGCTTATTGGCTCGAGTATTCTTTCTTTTTGAGGGTTTTTGTGGAGAAACCTTCCTTTTCTTCGATGTTTCGACCTCTGTAGGGGGATCCTTCAACGATGTAACTTCACCTTTGTCTTTCTTTTCTCCTTCTTCCCCTCCTTCTTCTTGGTTCACTTCGTCTCCTCCTCCTATTGCGGGTGAGTCGGGCCTACTTTCCTCTGAGGCGTTGTCCTCCTCATCAATTTCTATGTTCTGCACTTCCTCCTTTTTATTCTTTTTCTTCATGCTAGTTTGTCCATCATGTTCGACCCGGGTGACCAAGGGACTTTCGATGATGTCGGGGTCGAAGAGTTATGCATCTTCCACCAGTACAAGGAACTCTTCTAGAAATTCTTTGGTGATCTCCTCCATGTCTTCGTCGGTCATCTTATAATAGGACTGCAACTCTTCTTTTCTTTCATCCCTACACGCAGTGATATAAATAAAGTGTAGATATGTGAGGAACTTCGCTAGCGGTCTATACTGGTGCAATGTATTCAATGTCATGCATGGAAATGCTTCAATAGCATGCTTCAGCTACTGGTAGTAAGCATCTAAGACAATATTCGACTACCACTACTTTAACATGTCATTTGTATACCACAAGGTGGTGAACCTCGTGGCCAATGGCTCCGATGGCTCAAATTTTGGAAATGTCGCTCCTTCTAGCATATGCCAAGAGACAAATGCGATTAATACCAATAACCAATTGAAATGGAATCTGTATCCCTGATCCTATGCTTTGTGATAGTCCTTCTCGAGCTCGTTGACAAGGTAGCTCACCCAATTCATTTGCATTCCTTCTACACACTTCCCTACAAGGTCTATCCAGTAACCTGTGTTGGACGGTTCTTTCTGATGAGATTGCCAACTATAAGCTGACAAGATATGCACACTGTGCCATCCTATATGGATGCTACCTTATAGCCTCACTTTCCCTCTTCTACATCACCATAATCCTCCTTTATGCATTGTGCCAGGGAGATATCTGAAGTCCTCCCTAAGTAGAATTATTGAGGGTCTGGTTCTTGCATGCTCAATCCTGTGATGAGGTGGATCAACGTCGTATCCACATTCACGTGCCTGTCAAGCCAAAGATACCCTCCATGGTAACATGACAGGAGGAGTTTAATGCAAGTGTTAACCTACTGATGTTGGCCGAAGTGAGGGATCTTCATTACATTCAGGATCGTTGATTGTGCGAGCTCCTTAATCCATGACTGGGAGACTATGTGCGGCTTCTTCCCATAAATTCTCATCAAATACCTATGTGGCACGAGAATCACATAGTTCTTCATGTCTCCAAGGTTAAATTAATTCTTTAGAGATGGGATGTGTCATAGCTAGGGTCCAACTACGCGTATCCTCTTCAGGATGTATGCAGTGATCAATGTGTATTTAAAGTCACATGGGATACTGTTGTGGTTCACTGCACCAACCAAAGGTGGTATGTACTCTGACAAGACTGACGAGATCTACTTTGCGTTAGCCAGATCATCGCGATGTTTGCTTCTCTTCTTAGTAGTGTGGTTGGAACGATGTCCAGTCAAGGGGGATCCTTGCAATCTTCCAGTAGACGATGCTTGTATTCCTATAGACATGAATTTCTCAGTCATGAGGTCTAGAAGAATATCCTCCACAGACTTCTCTAACATGCTCGGTTCTCCCAACATTCTCACTTGTAACTAAATAGATCAGGTAGGCGAGTAGACAAGCGAGGTAATCCAATGGATGGTGAGGTCTAGAAATCACAGTGCAATATGAAATCGATTCTCTGTTAGCTCGGATACTCACGGGTGGCAAAATGTTGTCTCAGGGTAGTGTTTGACGGGTTAAATAAGCAAGTGTTGTAACAGATTCATGCAACGAGCAAGAACGCCTCAATCAATGCGAATTCATCCATTATGGCATAGTCTCAACGGTCCATTTGCTCATAGCTACATTTTCTAGTCATTCCGCGGCGTTATTCTAACGGTCGGGGTGCCTCCAATGATCATATAGCTTTGTTGTGGTGAAGTCCCATTATGTGTGGTTCTTCTATTCTGACAAGGTTCAAGTTCTATAGATCTGCCTCCTGCAATGTCTTTTCTGGAACTTCTCGTAGCTTTTCTAACTTGGAATTCTTCTTACTGAGATTCCTTGCCTTCTTTCTTGCGATCTGAGTCTCTGGATTTGATCCAGATAGATATCGGTGGCCACCCACCTTCTCCAACTGGCCCAAAACATGTTTCTGACAATTTTGGTAATTTACTATTTTTAGCAGTTCTTAACTTCCGGGGCCATTTTGAGGCCCTAAACGATGTTTTTTGAGAAAACGGGGAGCAACATGGATCATAGATCAATGTTTCTCACCCAAAAGTTGTATTTCTCGGATAGATATTTCCAACGAGCTATTGATCACCCCAAACGGAGATCGTATGCAAAAGTTACGCCCCTGAGAAGTTGATGTATCAACTACCCCCATCGGGGCCCACAAACCTTTTGGCTTTTCTTCCTTCGGGGTTAGGGTTTTGGATTTTACTTATGTTAGAAATTCCCTTAGAGCCTCATTGTAATTATCGTCTTCTCACAGATGCGAGTAGTCGTCACATCTCTTCTCAGAGATAAGCTACCACCATTCTAGCGAGTCTTTCACTCTGTATTTTACAGTCTCTGTACATTTATTTCGTTAATAGAAATTGTGTATTACTGTATATCTGTGACTCTTGTTTTATTTCCGCTATATCTCTGTTATATTGTTGTCTCTCTTGCAATATATCTATGCATTTCTTTATTATATCTCCGATCTCATTTCGTACCGAAAATAATCTGGATTAGTGGTATCAGAGGAGGCTGCTCTTGATCGTTTTTTCAGTGCATGTCCCCGACGAGGTCCAAGTATAGCAAGTTGGGTCTCAATATTGTCTCTCTTGAAGACAATCACTCTCGCACACCCAAGAAACCCTCAATGGCGGAAGAAAAGGAAAACGATGGAGCAGACGATCCTATCAATCTGTTGCTTGAGCAAGCTCTCACGCAACAAAGGGACGAAATGATGGTGAATTTTACCCACATCCTTCAACGCCTACCGATAGCATCAGGCGCATCTTCATCAAGTGACCACTTTGGAGGCACCTCTCCTTTCAAGGTACAGGTTAATTTTGATATTCCCGTATTTGAAGGTCAAATAGATGCAGATGCCCTAGATAAATGGTTAAATCTACTAGAAGGTTATTTCTCTATTCATAATTTTTTTGACAAGGAAAAGATCACATTCACACTCCTTATGGCTCTCCCCCATGTCAAACATTGGTGGGAAACTTACTGGGAGCAGAGTTCCACAGTGGAATCTGCAATATATGGGGCCGATCCCACTTGGTATTTTTTTGTGGATGTGGTGAAGGAATAGTATTACCCTATTGGAAACTATGAGGACCAGTACATGAGATGGACCACACTGCAGCAAGAGAGGGGCCAAGAAATTCTAGAGCTCACCAATACCTTCCATACCTTGCGCACCAAGCTAGGTATCAAAGACTCCAAGTGACATTTGGTTCTGAAATACTGTGGGGCTCTACACAGATACATCTAGACTGAAATGGATTTTCTGGACATCTCATCACTTGGTGCTGCTTATTGATATGCTATTAAAATCGAGCAGAAATTTAAGCACCAGAACAAACAGGAGTTCAAGTCTACAAATCCGTAACAACCGAAGTATGACAAAGACAACCCTAACAAACAGTCTCCCGAAAACCAATCCAAGACACAAGAAAAGAAGGGTCACAGGAAGACAAAGAAGGACACCGGAAAATGGTGCGATTTCCACAAAATCACCTAGCACAACACCAATGAATGTCGCTCAAAATAGTCATTGGTGGTCGAGATCAACGACAAGGAGCCAAACCCTAATTTAGAATCTGATTCTGAAAATACTGGTAAAAGACAGATCATCGACGTAGACCCCACTGCTATTGTCGCGACCGCAACAATTCAACCAGAAGAACTAACAGATCCAGAAGAGGGGGAGCACCTTTTTTATTCATAGATGTGGATGAAGGGGACCCCGCTGCATTTTATTGTTGATAGCGGAAGCCAGAAGAACCTCATCTCAGCAAAGGTCATCAAATAGTTTGTATTGTTGACAACACCACATGCGCAACCATACAACATCGAGTGGCTTCGCGAAGGACGAGATCTTCATGTTAGATAGTAGTGTTGATTGTCATATGGCATCCAACCCTTCAAGGATGAGGTATTATGTGATGTTTCCCCACTGGATGTCTGTGATTTTCTCTTGGGTCAGCCATATATGTTGAAACGCCATGTTATCTATGAGTCTCGACCCCGTAGTGTCATTATTACTCTGGGGGGTCATCTCTACAGGATACCAGAAGTAGTTCCAACTACTGCCCCACCTAAACAGTGTCGCAAGGTAGTATCTCATACTACAAAATTCATCTTCTCCACAATCTGTTCAAAAGGGGAACAAAAGGATACTGCAACCACTATAGCCTCGACCCAAGCACCTTCTATCCACCAGAAGCAGGTCGACAAGGTTGCAGAAAAGAACAAATATTCCTTTTGCACATAGTCATCTGATGTAGCCAGACTGGTTACAAAGGTCCAACCCTTCCAGCCACAGGTTCATGACGACCTTCAACAAACCAAGCAGTGTGATGGTTCCAACAAGGCAAGCAACTCACCAAGATTCAGATTCAGCAATCGCTTTCCCCTCTCCCCTGAGAACTCAGCGCAATGGAGACCATTGCTTCCTAAGTAGGAGAGATTGATCCAGGTGGATATCAGTGGCCACCCACCTTCTCCAACTGGCCCAAAACATGTTTCTGACAATTTTGGTAATTTACTATTTTTAGCAGTTTTTAACCTCTGGGGCCATTTTGAGGCCCTAAACGATGTTTTTTGAGAAAACGGGGAGAAACATGGATTGTAGATCATGTTGCTCACCCAAAAGTTGTGGTTCTTGGATAGATCTTTCCAATGAGCTATTGAGCGCCCCAAATGGAGATCGTATGCAAAAGTTATTGCCCTGGGAAGTTGACGTATCAACTACCCCCATCGGGGCCCACAAACCTTTTGGATTTTCATATTCTGGGGTTAGGGTTTTGGATTTTACTTATGTTAAAAGGGCCCTTAGAGCCTCATTGTAATGATCGCCTTCTCACGAATGCGAGCATCCGTCACATCTCTTCTCAGAGATAAGCTACTACCATTCTAGCGAGTCTTTCACTCTGTATTTTACAGTCTTTGTACATTTATTTCGTTCATAGAAATCGTGTATTACTGTATATCTGTGAGTCTGGTTTTATTTCCACTATATCTCTGTTATATTGTTGTCTCTCTTGCAATATCTCTATGCATTTCTTTATTATATATCCGATATCATTTCGTACCGAAAATAATCTGGATCAGTGGTATCAGAGCAGGCTGCTCTTGATCATTTTTTTAGTGCATGTCCCCGACGAGGTCCAATTATAGCAGTTGGGTCTCAAGCTTGTCTCTCTTGAAGAAAATCGCTCTCACACACCCAATAAACTCTCAATGGTGGAAGATAAGAAAAACGACGGAGCAGGCGATCCTATCAATCTGTTGCTTGAGCAAGCTCTCACGCGACAGAGGGACGAAATGATGGAGAATTTTGCCCACATCCTTCAACACCTGTCGATAGCATCAGGCACATCTTCATCAAGAGGCCACTTTGGAGGCACCTCACCTTTCAAGGTACAATTTAATTTTGATATTCTCGTATTTGAAGGTCAAATAGATGCATATGCCCTAGATAAATGGTTAAATCTGCTAGAAGGTTATTTCTCTGTTCATAATTTTTCCGACAAGGAAAAGGTCACCTTCGCACTCCTTAAGGCTCTCCCCCATGTCAAACATTGGTGGGAAACTTACTGGGAGTAGAGTTCCACAGAGGATTCTAGAATATATGGGGCCGATCCCACTTGGTATATTTTTGTGGATGTGGTGAAGGAACAATATTACCCTATTGGAAACTATGAGGACCAGTACATGAGATGGACCACACTGCGGCAAGAGAGGGGCCAAGCAATTTCTGAGTTCACCAATACCTTCCATACCTTGTGCACCAAGCTAGGTATCAAAGACTCCAAGTGACATTTGGTTCTGAAATACCATGGGGCTCTACACAGATACATCCATACTGAAATGGATTTTATGGACATCTCATCACTCAGTGCTACTTATCGATATGCTATTAAAATCGAGCAAAAATTTAAGCACCAGAACAAATGGGAGTTCGGGTCTGCAAATCTGCAACAACCGAAGTATGACAAAGACAACCCTAACAAACAGTCTCTCGAAAACCAGTCCAAGACACAAGAAAAGAAGGGTCACGGGAAGATGAAGAAGGACACCGAAAAATGGTACGATTTCCACAAAAGCACCTGGCACAACACTGATGAATGTCGCTCAAAATAGTCATTGGTGGCCGAGATCAAAGACAAGGAGCCAAACCCTGATTCAGAATCTGATTTTGAAAACACTGGTAAAAGACAGATCATCGACACAAACCCCACTGCTATTGTCGCGACCGCAACAATTCAACCAGAAGAACTAACAGATCCAGAAGAAGGGGAATGACTTTTTCATTCACATATGTGGATGAAGGGGACCCCGCTGCATTTTATTGTTGATAGAGGAAGCTAGAAGAACCTCATCTCAGCAGAGGTCATCAAACAGTTGGGTTGCGAAAACACCACACCCGCAACCATACAACATTGGGTGGCTTCGCCAAGGACAAGATATTCGCGTTAGCGAGCAATGTCGATTGTCATACGACATCCAACCCTTCAAGGATGAGGTATTATTTGATGTTACCCCACTGGATGTCTGTGATGTTCTCTTGGGCCAGCCATATATGTGGAAACACCATTCTATCTATGAGTCTCAACCCCGTAGTGTCATTATTACTCTGGGTGGTCATCTCTACAAGATACCAGAAGTAGTTCCAACTACTACCCCACCTAAACAATGCCGCAAGGTAGTATCTCATACTACAAAATTCATCTTCTCCACAATCTGTTCAAAAGGGGAACAAAAGGATACTGCAACCACTATAGCCTCAGCCCAAGCACCTTCTATCCACCAGAAGCAGGTCGACAAGGTTGCAGCAAAGCACAAAGATTCCTTTTGCACATAGTCATATCATGTAGCCAGACTGGTTAAAAAGGTCCAACCCTTCCAGCCACAGGTTCGTGATGACCTTCAACAAACCAAGCAACGCGATGGTTCCAACAAGGCAAACAGCTCACCAAGATTCAGATTCAGCAATCGCTTTCCCCTCTCCCCCGAGAACTCAACGCAATGGATACCGTTGATTCCTAAGTAGGGAGGATTGATCCAAGTCGATATCGGTGGCCACCCACCTTCTCCAACAGGCCCAAAACATGTTTCTGACAATTTTGGTAATTTACTATTTTTAGCAGTTTTTAACTTCCGGGGCCATTTTGAGGCCCTAAACGATGTTTTTTGAGAAAGCGGGGAGCAACATGGATCATAGATCGATGTTTCTCACCCAAAAGTTGTATTTCTCGAATAGATCTTTCCAACGAGCTATTGAGCGCCCCAAATGGAGATCGTATGTAAAAGTTACGCCCCTGGGAAGTTGATGTATCAACTACCCCCATCGGGGCCCACAAACCTTTTGGATTTTCATCTTCCGGGGTTAGGGTTTTGGATTTTACTTATGTTAAAAAGGCCCTTAGAGCCTCATTGTAATGATTGTCTTCTCACGGATGCGATTAGCCGTCACATCTCTTCTCAGAGATAAGCTACCACCATTCTAGTGAGTCTTTCACTCTATATTTTACAGTCTCTGTACATTTATTTCGTTAATAGAAATCGTGTATTACTGTATATCTGTGAATCTTGTTTTATTTCCGCTATATCTCTGTTATATTGTTGTCTCTCTTGCAATATCTCTGTTCATTTCTTTATTATATCTCCGATCTCATTTTGTACTGAAAATAATCTGGATCAGTGGTATCAGAGCAGGCTGCTCTTGATCATTTTTTTAGTGCATGTCCCCGACGAGGTCCGAGTATAGAAAGTTGGKTCTCGAGCTTGTCTCTCTTGAATATAATCTCTCTCGCACACCCAGGAAACCCTCAATGGTGGAAGAAAAGAAAAACGACGGAGCAGATGATCCTATTAATCTATTGCTTGAGCAAGCTCTCATGTGACAGAGGGATGAAATGATGGAGAATTTTGCCCACATCCTTCAACGCCTGYTGATAGCATCAGGCGCATCTTCATCAAGTGGCCACTTTGGAGGAACCTCACCTTTCAAGGTATAGGTTAATTTTTATATTCCCGTATTTGAAGGTCAAATAGATGCAAATGTCCTAGATAAATGGTTAAATCTGGTAGAAGGTTATTTCTCTATTCATAATTTTTTCGACAGGGAAAAGATCACCTTTGCACTCCTTAAGGCTCTCCCCCATGTCAAACATTGGTGGGAAACTTACTGGGAGCAAAGTTCCACAGAGGAGTCTAGAATATATGGGGTCGATCCCACTTGGGATTTTTTTGTGGATGCAGTGAAGGAACAATATTACCCTATTGGAAACTATGAGGACCAGTACATGAGATGGACCAMACTGTGGCAAGAGAGGGGCCAAGMAATTCCGGAGTTCACCAATACCTTCCATACCTTACGCACCAAGCTAGGTGTCAAAGACTTCAAGTGACATTTAGTTATGAAATACCATGGGGYTCTACACAGAGACATCCAGACTGAAATGGATTTTCTGGACATCTCATCACTCGGTGTTGCTTATCGATATGCTATTAAAATCAAGCAGAAATTTAAGCACCAGAACAAACGGGAGTTCGGGTCTGCAAATCCACAACAACCGGAGTATGACAAAGACAACCCTAACAAACAGTCTCCCGAAAACCAGTCCAAGACACAAGAAAAGAAGGGTCATGGGAAGACAAAGAAGGACACCGAAAAATGGTGTGATTTCCACAAAATCCCCTGGCACAACACCGATGAATGTCGCTCAAAACAGTCATTGGTGGTCGAGATCAAAGAAAAGGATCGAAACCCTAATTCAAAATCTGATTTTGAAAATACTGGTAAAAGACAGATCATCGACGTAGACCCCACTGCTATTGTCGTGACCGCAACAATTCAACCAAAAGAACTAACAGATCTAGAAGAGGGGGAGTGCCTTTTTCATTCACAGATGTGGATGAAGGGGACCCCGCTACATTTTATTGTTGATAGCGGAAGCCAGAAGAACCTCATCTCAGCAGAGTTCATCAAACAGTTGGGATTGTCGACAACACCACACCCGCAACCATACAACATTGAGTGGCTTCGCTAAGGATGAGATCTTCGTGTTAGCCAGCAGTGTCGATTGTCATACGGCATCCAAACCTTCAAGGATGAGGTATTATGTGATGTTTCCCCACTGGATGTCTGTGATGTTCTCTTGGGCCAGCCATATATGTGGAAATGCCATGCTATCTATGAGTCTTGACCCTGTAGTGTCATTATTACTCTGGGGGGTCATCTCTATAGGACACCAGAAGTAGTTCCAACTACTGCCCCACCTAAATAGTGTCACAAGGTAGTATCTCATACTACAAAATTCATCTTCTCCACAATCTATTCAAAAGGGGAACAAAAGGATACTGAAACCACTACAACCTCGGCTCAAGCACCTTCTATCCACCAGAAGCAGGTCAACAAGGTTGTAGCAAAGCACACGGATTCTTTTTTCACAAAGTCATCTGATGTAGCCAGACTAGTTAAAAAGGTCCAACCCTTCCAGCCACAGGTTCGTGACGACCTTCAACAAACCAAGCAGTGTGATGGTTCCAACAAGGCAAGCAGCTCACCAAGATTCAAATTCAGCAATCGCTTTCCCCTCTCCCCTGAGAACTCAACGCAATGGATACCATTGCTTCCTAAGTAGGGAGGATTGATCTAGGTGGATATCAGTGGCCACCCACCTTCTCCAACTGGCCCAAAACATGTTTCTGACAATTTTGGTAATTTACTATTTTTAGCAGTTTTTAATTTCCGGGGCCATTTTGAGGCCCTAAACGATGTTTTTTGAGAAAACGGGGAGCAACATGGATTGTAGATTGATGTTTCTCACCCAAAAGTTGTAGTTCTTGGATAGATCTTTCCAACAAGATATTGAGCACCCCAAATGGAGATTGTATGCAAAAGTTACGCCCCTGGGAAGTTGACGTATCAACTACCCCCATCGGGGCCCACAAACCTTTTGGATTTTCATCTTCCAGGGTTAGGGTTTTGGATTTTACTTATGTTAAAAATGACCTTAGAGCCTCATTGTAATGATTGTCTTCTCATGGATGCGAGTATCCATCACATCTCTTCTCAGAGATAAGCTACCACCATTCTAGCGAGTCTTTCACTCTGTATTTTACAGTCTCTGTACATTTATTTCGTTAATAGAAATCGTGTATTACTGTATATTTGTGAATCTTGTTTTATTTCCGCTATATCTCTGTTATATTCTTGTCTCTCTTGCAATATCTCTGTGCATTTCTTTATTACATCTCTGATCTCATTTCGTACTGAAAATAATCTGGATCAGGATTCCTCTTTCCATTTTTGTTCTTATCTTCTCTTAGCATGGTAACTTCACGTTGTCGATGTTCTTTCAAAGGGTTTGAAGGTAATACCTCATTTCTTATTAACTCCATGGTAGGTATTCTTCTTTCTTGCATGGGTATGTCCTTCAACCCTTCTTGTTCTCTTTCAAATCTGACAGCTACTTCTCTTTCATTCTGCTGCTTCATCTCAACTTCTTGTTCTTCTATCAGTCGATCTATTCTTCGAGCTATGAAATCTCTTTGTTATTTCTTTTTCTGTTATGTATCTTCCTCCTCTGTTTTCCTTCTGATCTGATCTTTCTCAATCCAAGTATTTCTTAATAAAAGTGGGAAAGGGGCATTGTTCTCAACAAGTCTAATAACTTCAAAGTTCTCTTATGTTGATGTTTCATGAACAATAAAAGGTATATTAGTAACTCTTCCACATAGGGTTATCATCTTTCCTTTAAACAAGTCTATTCTTCCCAATAAAGGTATCATAACAGGCTTTCCCAAAATTTCTCAAGTGCTTTCTAGCATAATATTCACATGTGTTTCTTCATCTAATACATAGTCTATGTCGAAGTCTTCTATTCTTGTAACTATGCATTGTTTTTCTTTCAGGATCTTTGGTAAACTAATGTCTCTGTGATCATCCATTACTTCTTTTAACTATACTAACATAGTCTTTGACTCTCAATGGAACCATTTGTTGGCATAGGGGAAAACCCAGGGTTTAATGCTTCAACAATGTACCAACAAAACTCTAACTATCGACCCTTTCAGCAACACCTGCGAAGCAGATGAAGTCTCACCCGAGGTAGAGGCAGGGGGGTTGTAGGAATCAGGTATCTACAACCATTCTGGGACACATATATGTGATTACAACACTTAATAGAGCACTTAGCCAACAATATCCATTAGATTATGATTATCATTCACATCACAGATTAACCCTTATTATGGATCAGTGCAGTAACAATCAAGATCAAGTACTTAAAATCACTTAGCACATAACATTAACTCAGATCTAGCATTCATTTATCTTTAACACCATTAAGTACTAAGCTACAACATTAGATGCATTCATTATACAAAACAATAACAAAACTAAGCAAATAACCACATAAACAACATCACACAAAGCACATCAAGACACAGGATATATGTGGTTCATCCCAGTGTGGGGCTACGTCCACCAACTTCTTCTTCTTCTTTATTAGTCTTCAATATTCTTACATTCATTTGCTCCTATTCACAAAGCCATAGAGCCCAACTCCGCAAAGGAAAGGAGATCTGTGAGCTGCACACCAGATCCTCCTTTCCAAAACTAGGTCAAGGAACATAGCCAACTCCTTAGTAGCACAAAGAAACTTACAAAACACTTGCACTTGGCTCCACAAGCCTTAACATACTCTTTGCACAAAGCCAACTCGTCATGCACTAAGATAATGGATACTTCTTACATTTCTTGCACTAATCTTCTACTACTTTCTACATTACATTCCTTCCTATATATACTTTTACAACAAGGCTTAAACATGGGTAAACCCATGGGCCGACATCCCATAACCCGTTACATAAACCCTAGTAAACCCTTTGTTGGGTCCAGAAGTCCATAAAATAAGTAAGATCCCGTGATCTCAGCTCCGCCTGGGCACTCCATATTCGACCAGTCTATCGAAGTCCCCAAAGTGGTCAAACATGACCAATGTTTCATCAAAACTTGGTCAAGGGCCAACATCCATTATCCCACAAACAAGACTTTTGATAGTGAATTTACATAAAAATACTCGATGTAATGGGTAGAGGAAGCATGTCGCAATAATATGATACTTAGTATAACGGGTATGGGTAGTGTATAATCTCACCACACCTACATTGAAGGTGTTGGTATTAGTTCATCCCCTCACAATGTTCTTCCCAGGTTATTTTCCAAATTTTCATAAAGAAGACATATCAACAATGAGTTTCCTATAAAGTTAGTAATATCGAAGTACCTAATAAAATTTGATCCAAAAACCTTTATAAATTTATAATAAGAAATATATCAATCAAATTAACCCTTGAAATTAATATTTTATAATATTTAAATAACTATTATATATGATTATTAAAAACACATAAATTTAATTTGAAAATTAATAAGAAAAATATTAAACATTACAATGAAATTGTAACATAAAGAATAGAATTTTCGATGTATAAATAATTTAATTTCGATTAAGTGTCAGAGTGTATTAATGCAATACTATGAAAACTGTATCATATGAATTTTGATATTACAATGCTCTAAAGTGGATTATTAATTGATACTTCATTAATTGTCAGAGGCATAATTTTTAATATGAATTTACATATTGCAATGCTCTTTAAAGTGGAGTTTTAAGTGATACTTCAATCTTTGTCAGAGACATAATTTTAAAACGGATTTTTGATGCAATTGTTTCAATCAATAGAAAAACATGGCATCATCCACCCTACTACAAGGACATTCTGGTAAATCAAGAGTAAAAAAAAACTTACTTTCAACATTTCTTGTGTTGTTTAAGTAGTGCAACACAAACATAATCCCATAATCCTTCTAACCAAATTTCCTTATTTAAGAGAATAGTTATCCCCGTGTGTTGGTTTAATTTACAATAATCAATTGGTTAGATGATATGACATACCTCCATATTATATTATCAACGACATATTTCATCATCATAACAACCTTCCATGTTCACTACATCTAAGGTCAACAATTGTATTCGTTGTGGTGAAGGTTTCACAAATTGCTCATCCTCTTTTAGCATAGAGTGCATAACAAATTGCTCATCCCATTCTATCGTAAGATGCATAAGGAAATGCACAATTGCTCACTATAGAAACAAAACATAATGCAAATATTCTCTGCTAATATCTATATCAATATTATTTTCATCATGAATACCAATATTGTGCATTTTGATTTGGGAAAATACAGTAAAAAAATGAAAAAACCATCTTCAAACAAACAATCATGACTCAAGAACAACTTTCAAATAATGCATAGATTAAGGTTTAAATAAAAAAACTTAAACATTAAGTTCTTCAGTCCCTGTGAATTAAAGAATTATAAAGCATCTAATAATGAAATACTTATACAGAAAACATACATATTGTTATTTAAAACACTACTAAAGAAATAACAATTCACCAAGGATTGCAAGTGTACCTCATACCATTGGAACTTCTAACTTGTTAATAGTTCTAGATTGAAGAATGATTTCCAATCAAATTCCTTTGTATTTGGACCCATCTCTAAACTTTCAGCAATTCCCATGTCCATTTATGAAAACTACTAATATTATATTGCTTCATCAAAACAACTATTGAAGGACTACAATGAACAAGATGTCAACCCTTGAGGAAAGTCTGGTAGAAAATTCCGGTAGCACAAAGGTTTGGGTAATGGACCCAAGTTTTTTTGATGGATAATGGTATGAGTTTTGATTTTCAGGTAAGACTATTCCATATGGATAGTACATGTCATTCCATTTCCAATGGTACATGGAACGTCACATAAATCCTCACGGTTAGAGAGTTATGGCCATGTCAAGTTGGAGAAAGGTTTGGGTGATGGACCCAAGTTTGTTTGATCAATATTGGTATGAGTTTTGATATATTTGCAGGTACGAATATTCTATATGGATAGTATATGTCATGTTATTTCCATTGGTATGTGGAGCATCACATAACTCCTCACGGTTAGAGAGTTATGGCCATGTGAAGTTGGAGAACCCTCATGAGTCATATAGAAGCCCCAAAAGGTCAAAGTAGTCAAAGTGGTTTAAGAGATTTTAGAAGGTAAATAATAAAGTGAAGTGATGAGTGTACTACAAGTCAATGTGAATACAAATTAAATTATTTAAATAATAAAGTTAATGGATAAATTACTAAGTGGACAAGTGGTTAGAAGTGGGTTAACCCTAAAATAAGGAAAGTGGGTTAAGATGGTTAAAAGGTAACCCCTTGAGGAAGCTACATGAAAGTATAAATAAGAGACAAGGCTCTCTCATTTTTAATCACGCTTGACAATATTGAATATCTACAAGTGACTGAGGTAACCAAAGGATATCTAAGCCAAATTTCATAAGGAAGGTGAAGTAAAGAAGGATGAAATGGGAGGATAAATTCTTTTGATGATGTTTTCTAAGGTATGTTATTTACAGGTCATCTCACCGTTTTCGAAATAACTTTTTTTCTAGAATGATTTAGACCGTGAAATTGGGAGGACGTTGAGGAAACATATCCAAGTAGCTATGATACAAATTTCATCTTGTGGTTCGTTGTATTTTTGGAGTTACACTTTGTGGAAATTAGGGTTTTTGGATAGTCCTGAAACTAGTCTAAAACATGTGTTTCAAGTAAAAGTGTCATAACTTCTTCATAATAGATACAAATTCAGTAAGACCAAATGTATTGGTTAGAGTACAGTATGTAGTATTCTCTGTACAATTTTCATATAAATACAACAAATATACTATGTGGGGCATGCTCTACAATTTCTCTCTCTAGAATAATCCAGAATTTAACAAGGTATGCCATTTTTTCTATAACTCTTTTTCTGAGAGGTTCCAAGTAGTGAAATCTAGAGGAATTGAATAAAACACATTGAAGAAAATTGTGTACTATTTTCATATCTTTATTCATTATAGGTACATAGTTATGATTATTGCAAGTTAGGGTTTTTGACTAATCCAAAATTAGTCATGTGAACCTAAAGTAAAGTTTGATGAAAATGCTAGTCTCTTGTTGTTAAAGTTAAGGAAGGTTTGCAGGTATGTGATGATATACACTAGGTCTATTACAGATTTACAAATTAGATTTGGATGATGAAATTGATGAGGGATTTTGGTTGAGGTACATGTTGGGTACATGGTTGAGACAAGTAGTTGATGAGTCGGCACATACATGAGGTGTATAGTTGATGATGTTGGTACATCTTGATGAGTCATAGTTGAGTAGTTGATACATGATTGGTACATACTTGGTACATGGTTGGAGGCACTTGTTAGTAGTATTTTTGACACATGGTTTATGGATGATGTAGCATACTTTTCTTGGTATATTATTAGAAACGCATATTGATCTTGGTGATGATTATGAGTTGTTGTGTTATTCTTGGTTGATGCACATATTTGAGAGTTGTATTGGTGATTGATCTTGGTGATTAGATCTTATGTGGTTGATAATATTGATGAGACAAGTTGTTTTCATAGGTTGTTTGGACAGGCTATTGTGACAAGTTATTTGTATAGGTTTGGTGCATGGTTGATGCACTTTTTCATGGTTGAGGTATAGGTTGGTGCATGGTTGATGCACTTGTTTATAGCACAGGTTGATTACAGGTTGAGGTACAGGTTGATGCATGGTTGATGCATGGTTCAGGTTATTGGTACAAGTTGTTTGGTGTAGTTTGATTAGTACAGGTTTACATCAGTATATCTCGCAGTGATAGTGTGACAATGGTTCCATAATTCTACTTATACGCCAGGGCAGTTGGATGAGGCAAGGGTAGGTGTTTGTATCCACCTTCTGGTTGTAGTCGGAGAACATAGGGGGTTGTAACCTCCTTATGGTTGTAGCCAAAGAATTGGGGAGTTGTATCTTCCATTGGGTTGTATCTTGAGAAACTAGGGGGTTGTAGCCTCCTTCACATTGTAGCCAAAGAATTGGGGAGTTGGAGCTTGCCTCAGGTTGTAGCCTGAGAAACTAGGGGATTGGAGCCTCCTTCCAATTGTAGCTAGAAAACAAAGGAAGTTGGTGCTTCCAATGAATGCAATTCTTAAATATATAAAATAAAAAGCATTCTGTGGTTTTCTCTCGCTTTGGGTTTCCACATAAAACACTGGTGTATTGTGTATGTGTATGATTGCTCATTTGTTCATTGTTTATTTACTCTGCAAATATTGGATGATAATGATACATTGATATAACAATTGCATTTTATGATGAAAAATGATTAAATTTCTCTATTAGTGATTCACCCCCCCTCTCAGTAATCCAACAATTGGTATCAGAGCAGGTTCCTTCAAGAAATAGTTTAACCACTGGAAGGAGATCATATATTATTCTGAGAATGGAGTACCAATGTTTAATGGTCAGAATGGTTTAAAGTATGGGATGTGGAGTAGAAGGATGAAAGTATTTTTACAGGCATAGGGGAATTATATTTGGCTATTAGTTGTTATAGGATATGATAGTTCAAAAAGGGAAAAGACTGCAGCCAATAAGGAATTGAAGAAGAATAAAAAAATAGCAATGGATTTCATCTCAGAAGGATTGCCTAATCTGGTAAGAGAAAAGGTTGGTAAATGTTCATCAGCCAAAGAACTTTGGGACAAGTTACATGACATATATTCTTCACCCATCGCAGATTCATAAAATGTCAAAGAAGATGAAAATACAGATCAAGAAGAATTATGTTCACCATGTCAAGCAGATTCAGAATATGAAGACTACATAATCACCAGAGGTATGTTTTTTTCATTTAATTGTGAAAAAATGAAGACATATTGAAATAGAATGCCATGAAGGAAATGAGACAGAAAAAATAATTGAAAAGGAAGACAATTATGAAGACGAATTGACTAGTGTTTTAGATGATCTAAGAGAAGAAAATAAGTCACTCAAGAAAGAACTTATGAAACAAAAGGAAATTGTTCACATTTTTTAAGAATCTCAACAAGTTATCGAGAACTTAAGAACTCAGCTACAAGAAGACAGAAAGATCGAAGAAAATATTGAATATCAAAAGCAGTGTTTAGAAGCCAACATAGTAGCACAAAAGGAAGAAGAAGAAATGAGAGAGAAGACACTGACAGATCATCTTAAGGAAAGAACTAATGATCTAAATCATCTTGAGGTAAAGTTTGGTAAAGAAGAGAAAAGACTTGAAGAAGAAATAATCACATTAAAAACTCAACTTGAAGAAGCGAAAAGAATAGAATAAGTCATGAAGTCTCAAATAATGAAGAAAGAAGAAGAGGTTGAGAAGATTGAAGAATAAGTTGTCACATTGAGAAGTAAAATCGTCAAGCTCAACAAAAACGTTAAAGAGACAGAAACATCCACATCAGTTATAGAGAATGAAGAGAAGCACTCTAGGTTGCTAGAAAAGAAGAATGAATAAAATAGAAAGAGTTACGCAAAAGTACTCAAAGGAAAGAATCATGGTTAACCAGAATCTAAGAAAACTATTGAAGATACATCTTCAAGAAGACCATCCATGTCTAATCCACAAAGAAGCTTCAATGATGATCATGATCAGTCAAGGCAGAAATTCAGAAGGACTACACCACAAAGAAGATCATTCACTCCCACTTATGAAAATTTCTTTTATGTTCATTGTTTTTATTGTACTAATATTGGACATAAGGTTGCAGATTGCAGGGATTATAAAATAAATGTTCAAGCAAGAAGTGCCTATGTGGCCCCACATAACATTGAATGTTACAAATGTCATAACTATGGAAAAATAGCTAGTGATTGTAGAAGCATGATCGACAATTCTATGAAAAAGAACATTGCTATCATATATAAGAAAGTATGATAAGAAATCAGGAAGAACATGTGAACAAAGACCATGTACTAGAGATCAAAAGATTGGAAATAAAACGAAATGAAGAAAATTCTACAGAGAAAAAGAAAGATGTCAGATAGAGAAAGGTTTTGAAAATAACTGAAAGAAAAGAAGGACATGTAAATAAGTAACAAGTTCAAGATATTGTAGTGAAAGATGAATCCACAGACAAAAATAAATAAGTCAGATCTCATAGAGATGATGAATCTACCAATGAAGATGATGATGAATACACATCAGACAAGGAATTGTTCCGAGCCATCCGGCTTAGATACTCCTAGGTAATATGAATATAAGATAGGGGGAATCTATGCAATAGCTGTGATAGACCAAAGAACCATCCTTTGAGTAACTTGCATAGTTTGAATAGACAAATCCAGAGCATTCAGTTAACAAAAGTACAATCAGTTGTAGTAGTGAATACTTCATGATAGTACAATGATAAATGGGTCAACATTATGGATAATGTGCAGTAGAGTCTTGGAAAGTATGGACAGAGATAGGTTCAAAATAAAACTTAGCAATTTTGGACATATATATGACAGTGAACGAGAGCATGGATTCATAGATTGGTTTAGAGAGTCGTTCAGAGACAAAGGAACATTATCATAATGGATGATAATTACACAGGAAATGTCTTGAGCAATGATAATGGATTCCAAATTGACAAATATTTTTTGGACACATGCAGTGCATAAAACAATTCACATTCAAAATAGAGTAATGCTCAAAAACAACAATGACAAAATTGTCTACGAACTATTGAAAGGAAGCGCAAACAACAACCTCTACATCAAGAAATTTGCAAAGGATATGCAGAATGAATTTGAAATTTCATTACTTGGAGAACTATCCTTCTTTTTGGGTCTTCAGATATGTCAAAGAAACCAAGGAATTTCTATTTCCCAAACTAAGTATATCAGAGAAATGCTAAAGAGGTTAGGAATGGAAGATTGCAAACTAGTTACCACTCCTATGCAAACTAGTTGTGAGTTGAGCAAAGATGATGATTCAGATTCTACAAACCAGAGGGAATACAGGTCAATGATTGGTAGCTTACTATATGTGACAACATCCAGACCATATATAATGCAGGAAGTTGGAGAGGTGGCACGATTTCAAGAAGCACCAAAGGAATCACATGTATTAGCAGTAAACAGGATTTTAAGATATCTCAAAGGAACATAAGAGTTTGGATTATGGTATCCAAAAGGAAAGGATCTATCACTTATTTCCTACACAGATGCAAATTGGGTAGGTTGCATTGATGACCAAAGAAGCACCAGTGGAGGATTGTTATACTTGGGTGAGTGTTTTGTATCATGGCTAAGTAAGAAACAATCATCAATATCCTTATCTACAGCCAATGCAAAGTATATTGCAGTAGAAAGATGTTGTACATAGATTCTATGTATGAAACAAACTCTGCCAGATATACAGGTTGAATATGATGATCCCATTCCAATCTACTGTGAGAATACAAGTCCCATTAGTATCTCAAAGAACCCGATGATGCACTCCAAGATGAATCACATTCCAATGAAGTATCACTTTCTATGGGAACAAGTTATAGAGAAGAACGTCATAGTTGAATATGTGGGCACAAAAGAACAAGTGGAAGACATCTTTACAAAACCACTTCCATGGGAAGCCTTTGAGTATCTATGCCAGAGACTCAGAATAATTTATACTCCAAGATGAATGATTTTGAATGATTATCTTATATGTCTTATATTTACACGAGGAAGCACCATAAAGAGGACAGTTCAAGTTGGAAGATCAGTTTCAAGAAGATTTTAGTCAGGGGGAGTGTTATCAGATTAATCGGTAAATGCAAACATAAGCAGATCTCTCTAGCTTCACTACAAAACTAGAACAAAACAAGACAGTACACTACTCTTTCCTTAGATTCCAATTATCAAATGATAAATGGATCTGGAACATACCTTTTAAATATCGAAGATCTGACTTCGCCAATGCAATCCAAGCTCCATCACGAGGCTTATGGAGAAATATCTGCAAAAGAACATAAGAAAATGAAGACAAGAATAATAGATTGATCTGAAAATAGAAGGCTGACTTGTTATGCTATGAAAGCACCCCTACTTCATTAAAATAAACTTTACAGGACCTTGCTTCATGTGTTAAAATATGCGAAATAAACTTATGTGTTAAGTTCATGTATCTTCTTGTAAATTCTTATGTGTGAGGAATTGTTCTTTTAGATGGTTAAATATGTACTTTAAACAAATACACAACAACACAGCTTGCAGCAAATAAACCATCAAAAATCACAACAAGAACAAGCTGATAAAGGAGTTCACCCCCCTCCGGGCTACATCTCCTTGAGCTTCCATAATGGACTTGGCTCTCTGGGATTAATTAGTCAAAATTTCTTTTACAAGATGCTGCTCAACTCCAATGGAAAAACAGACTATACCATTGAGATCAGAACACATAAAAACCCCAAAAATGACTAATAGAACTCTGAAAACGGATCATGGCTCATCCGGGCATGACCTCTTATACATGTGGCCATAAGCTTCACTAAGCTTCTCTTTGGAAAAAACACCTGTAAAAGTCCTCAACAGCCTTTGAAACCTGTCCCAATGTGTTCAGATCATATCAATTAGCCAAAAATGATTATTCAATCACAGAAAACAAACATAGGCTCACCAAACCATGTCCTCGATCAATGAGGGATTAAAGCTCCCTAGAGCTTCCTGAAACTTCAACGGTGAAAAAATTGCAGAAAAAGTCTTCAAACGGCCTTGAAAACAGCACCAATGGATCCATCATGTCCAAAAACCCCTAGCTAGGCTTTTACGGCACCTCAATCGGCCAAGAGATGAAGAAGTTAGGCCTCCTCCATTTTCCTCCTTCAACTTTGTTGGAACTGGTTCTACAAAACGCACCTCTGTGTGCATGAACCAAGAACACGCTCCAAAATGCGCGTTAAAACCTAGCACCGAGCAGTTTCGAAAAACGGTCCAAACTGTAGGACGGTTAGGGCGCCTCCAGCGCCTAACCGCCTAGCACCTGGGCACGTGAGCCATCCATACGAACGCACACTCTAATAAAAGGGCTTCGTTCATGAGGGCGAATGAAACAGTGACAAGTGTCTAACCACCGGTTGGCTGTAACCATCCAAACCAAATTTAAAAAGTCTGCGCGCACATGGTTATGGTCACATGTGGTTACAATAGCACATATCCGTGGGTTTAACAAACCCGCGCCCCTTTACACACAAAGCATGGGCATATAATATAACACGACCACGGGCTAAGTTACAAACCAAATCTGCGTGCAATATAATTATATATGGTCATATTACATAACACGTGACCAAGGGCTGGGTCTAGGCCCCGGCCCGGTCGTGGCCCAACCATACAAACACTTGAATTTAAATATATATGAAACCATATGATTATTAAAACCCAAAGCATGGCGCGTTGGTAGGCTGGCCTTTGTTAAAGATTTCAATGGTGGATAGAGGTCCGGGGGTCGAACCCCATGGACCCACAAAAATTTTAATAAACCAAACAATAGACCAATAGCCAATAAACGGGTGCCACATGGCAGCCCATGATTGGGCCACATGGCACCTCACCATTCGCCAAAATCATGCCACGTGTCACAATATAACTCACCCAACTGTCAACCAATCACAAACCGCCATGTCAGCAGGTGCCATGTCATTTGAACCACATCATCGTACGGTCACCACGTCAAATGCTGACATCATCCATGCCACGTGTCACCCTTCCAGTGGTGACACGTGTCACCTCCGAATTGGTCCAACCGTACGCCCAAAAAGCCAAATCTGCCTGACACGTGTCATCACCTGGAGCCGCCACGTGTCCTGTACAGACCTGCCACGTGTCCTATACAGACCTGCCATGTGTCCTGTACGGACTATACAGACAGGTACAGTCAGCATCAATTTTTTGCCTATTTGGCTTGGCGAACAGATCGCGATATCTTCTCCATACGGACTCCGTTTGAGAAAGTAAATATACTGCCAAAATCAGGAAGACGAGATGGACGCAATGGCACCATTATCGTTGCATTTCGAGCACTTTGAAATTTGAGCAAAATTTTGACCCTTGGTCCAGATTTTGATCACAGATCCTACTTGATATGAAACTATGTATGTTATCAAGGAATCATACAATATGGACAAATAAGATTCATATAGGAAAGAAAAGTGCATCTGTATTAAATAATAGAAAGAGAGATTACAACCAAAGCCTTGATGTTGTAAGGTACCTTCCAAAAGTTCCTTTCTTCCCACACACTTATTTCTCCATGGATTTTGTGACTATATATCTAAAATTCACTTGCAATCTATCTTGACAAAGCAAATATCAAAGCCACTCTAACCAAGCTAACAATCTCAAGCCAAATTTCCAATCTAAATTTCCCAAGCTCAATCCAACTTTCTCCATGAGAGATCCTCTCTTTTTATAAGTTGAAGAGGATAAGGTGAGGAGGTTAGGATGATCTCACTAAATCAGAAAAGTGATTAAGATCCAAACCGATCAGAGGCCACCTCACCACAAAATATTCTCCTTCTAGAAGCATCGAGAAGATGCTCGTTTTCCCCACATATGAAAATCGTTGCACCCCAAGTATAGTGAACCCTGCGAAGATGTCGCAGCTTAGAGTTAAAGCAGGGGATGATGATCATAAATCATTGCACCCTATATATAGTGAAGCCTGCGATGACCTTCCTTAATAGGGTTTTTACAAAGGAAAATACAACTTCTTCTCTCAGGAAAAGTTCTTCTCCCTTCTTTCCTCAAGAATTCAGGCCACTGATCCCTCTGAAAACAACATATAGGTTTACATAATTAAGGGTCATAAGGGTGATGGAAATAACATGTAACAAGGAGTATCCCCAAGGATAGTTCAGTTAGGGGGAGCAACCCCAGATGGAAATATACCTTTTCCATTGATGAAAAAGGGGGAGAGATTTATCAAATGCAAAGGTAAATGCTTGGAGAAAGAGAACATAGGCATGGTTCCAGGGGGAGTAATGGTAACAGGGGAAGCATGAGTGATATGACTTTAGTATTTTATCAGAGTGTTTTCATCAATGTCGAATGGGGATATTGTTGATTATTTGGGTTGGTTGTCATTGATGTAAACCATTGAAGAAAGTTTGGTAGAAAATTCTGGCAGCACAAAGGTTTGGGTAATGGACCCAAGTTTGTTTGATGGATAATGGTATGAGTTTTTATTTTTAGGTAAGACTATTCTAGAAAGATAGTACATGTCATTCAATTTCCGATGGTATGTGGAACGTCACATAAATCCTCACGGTTAGAGAGTTATGGCCATGTGAAGCTGGAGAAAGGTTTGGGTAATGGACCCAAGTTTGTTTGATGGATATTGGTATGAGTTTTGATATATTTGCAGGTACGAATATTATATATGGATAGTACATTTCATTCCATTTCAAGTTGTATGTGGAACATCACATAACTCCTCATGGTTAGAGAGTTATGGCCACGTGAATTTGGACAACCCTCGTGAGTCATCTAGAAGCCCCAAAAGGTCAAAGTAGTCAAAGTGGTTTAAGAGATTTTAGAAGGTAAATAATAAAGTGAAGTGATGAGTGTACTATAAGTCAAAGTGAATACAAAATAAATTGTTAAGCCCTAATATTGGCTTATTACCCCTTAATTGGGGCATATTACATTAGTAATGTTATTTTATTTATGTCAGCTTTATTCCATTGGTTGTAATTATACCTCCTAGTCTCCTATATATACCAAGGAGGCATTTTCATTTGGAATCATCTTGTACTTGAACATTTAGGTGGGGTAAAAGGAGGTTGCCCCATAGAAGAGTCTTATTATCTGAAATAATCTATTTTTCAAGGTGTTGAGTACTTTTTCTGAGGTTTTTCTATGCTATATTGATATTTGGTTCTTACCATATGGTATCAGAGCTCAAGGTATTGGGGTTTCGCTGCTACATCTGAGACACTTTAGAATTTTCTCTATAATTTATTTTCTACAATGTTTCAGAAGGAACATCTTGGAGGATATTTAGTAGACAGATCAAGGTACGTTGGGTTAAAATTTCATATCTTGAGGCCTTATACTTCCGGAGATACAATCTGTACAAGATAGGGTTCCAAAATCATCCTGAAGTGCATCATTGCGGAATTTTTGCTATAAATATTTTTATATAATGTTTCAGACCCTGAAATACAGAGGATATCCAAAACAATTAGTAAGGTATCTGTGGTAAAAATTTTAGCTTCTGGGTCATCGTAAATTTGTAAATACACCCTGTGTAAGTTAGGGTATCTGACTAGTCCTATTGACTAGTCTCAACAAGGTGTTCCAAGTAAAACAATCATAACTTCTTCCCAGAGTATCCAAATTGAGTGGGACTGGTTTCATTAGATCATGGATAGCCTGTAGTATTTCTAGTATGAGTTTAAGAATTTTATATCAATTATTTTGTGTGGGGCACGCTATACAAGTGAGATCTCCTAGAAAGGCCAAAAAGAGGCAAGTTGTGGGTAAGTTACCCTAAATTCCACTTGGCACATCCAATTTTGATCAGACCTATGGCATTGCAGAGAAGAAATATCATAGAACTATATAAAAGAAATTTTCATACCCAGAAGGGTCGAAACTTGGGAGATACGATAGAATAAAGATTGTCTAGCAAAACCACCTCAAAATCAAGGTTAAAAAGTGATACTTGGCCAACATGCCACTCAAAAAGGGAAATTATACACCAAATAAGTCTCCAGACAATCCTACTTGGACTCTTGATGAAGGTGAAGAAATGCATAGGGACATAAATGATTTACAAAAGAAGATAGTAACAAAATATGAACTACAAGAGATGGAAGATAAGTTGGAGGCAAAGATGGATGGTTTAAAAGAGGAGATCATGGAAGTATTG
>JZKD02S0135751.1:980494-1023750 GCA_000966675.3 Picea glauca
TCTTGATTGCACAAGAGCACTGGAGCGAAGCGGGAGCAACAAAGACTATAGGAAGTGATTATAAGGTATGTTACTTATTCTTGCCTCTTAGTAAATTCAATATTTAAAACTTAAGGAAAGCATCATGTTCTGTCCTGTTTTTTTCTAGATCCAGGTGGATCTAGGGAGATCGGTTTGTGTCCGCACTTACGGATTTATCCTACAACATAAAGTTAAGGAAGGTTTGCAGGTATGTGATCATATACACCAGGTCTATTACAGAGTTACAAATCTGATTTGGATGATGAAAATGATGCGGGCTTTTGGTTTAGGTACATGTTGCGTACATGGTTGAGAGAAGTAGTTGATGAGTTGGCACATACATGAGGTTTATAGTTGATGATGTTGGTACATCTTGATGAGTCATAGTTGATGAGTAGTTGATACATGATTGGTACATATTTGGTACATGGTTGGAGGAACTTGTTATTAGTATTGTTGACACATGGATTATGGATGATGTAGCATACTTGTCTTGGTATATTATTATAAGCACATATTGATCTTGGTGATGATCATGAGTTGTTTTGTTATGCTTGGTTGATGCACATATTTGAGATTTGTCTTGGTGATTGATCTTATTGAGTAGATATTATTTGGTTGATAAGATTGATGAGATAGGTTGTTGTGGTAGGTTGTTTGGACATGTTATTTATACAGGTTTGGTGCATGGTTGATGCACTTGTTCATGGCACAGGTTGAGTTACATGTTGGTGCATGGTTTATGCACTTGTTTATGGTACAATTTGATTACAGGTTGTTTGGTATAGGTTAGTGCATGGTTGATGTAATTTGGTATAGTACAGGTTGATTACAGGTTGAGGTACAGGTTGATGCATGGTTCAGGTTATTGGTATAGGTTGTTTGGTGCAAGTTGATTGGTGCATGCTTATAGCAGTATATCTCACAGTGATAGTGTGACAATGGTTATATCATTCTACTTATATGTCAAGGTGGTTGGACGGGGCAAGGACAAGTGGTTATAGCCACCTTTTAGTTGTAGCTGGAAAACATAGGGTGTTATATCCTCCTTCTGGTTGTAGCCAAAGAATTGGGGAGTTGGAGCTTCCCTCAGGTTGTATCTTGAGAAACTTGGGGGTTGTAGCCTCCTTCTAGTTGTAGCCAAAGAATTGGGGAGTTGGAGCTTCCCTCAGGTTGTATCCTAAGAAACTAGGGGGTTGGAGGCTCCTTCTAGTTGCAGTTGGAAAACAAAGGAAGTTGGTGCTTCCAATTAATGTGATTCTTAAAGACATATAAGAAAAAGAATTCAATGGTTTTCTCCCTCTTTGGGTTTCCACGTAAAACGTCAGTGTACTATGTATGCGTATGATTGCTCATTTGTTCATTGTTTATTTACTCTGTAGCTATTGGATGATAATGCTACATTGATATAACACTTGCATTTTATGGTCAAAAAGGATTAAATTTCTCTATTACTGATTCACCCCCCCTCTCAGTAATCAAAGATTTACACTGCTGTAACTATTATCCTTGCTACCTCCTCAGTGATATGAGATAACATTAATGAAGACAATTTATGACCACTCCCAAGATCAAAATATTCCATTATGATAGTCATGAATCATGCATATCTACATAGCTCGTTGTACCCCTAGATGGTACTTTAATTAAAAAGACTAAACTTCCCCTAACAGTAGTTCAAAATCAAGAATCTCAAATTTGCACCCAATATTAATTATACGATCATCCTCCATAATCTTGCTACCTCCTCAATGATATGAGATAGCATTAATGAAGAAAATTTATGACCATTCCCAGGATCAAACTCTTCCATTATGATAGTCATGAATCATGCATATCTACATAGCTCATTGTACCCCTAGATGATATTTTAATTAAAAAGACTAAACTTCCCTTAATAGTAGTTCAAAATCAAGAATCTCCAATTTGCACTCAATATTAAATATACAATAATCCTCCATCACAGAATGCAAATACTCTCTGCTAATATCTATATCAATATTATTTTCATCATGAATACCAATATCATGCATTTTGATTTGGGAAAATACAGTAAAAAAATGAAAAAGCCACTTTCAAACAAACAATCATGACTCAAGAACAACTTTCAAATAATGCATAGATTAAGGTTTAAATAATAAAAAAATAAACATTAATTTCTTCAGTCCCTGTGAACTAAAGAATTATCAAGCATCTAAAAATAAAATACTTATACACAAAACATACATATTGTTATTTAGAACATTACTAAATAAATAACAATTCACCAAGGATTGCAACTGTACCTCATACCATTGGAACTTCTGACTTGTTAATAGTTCTAGATTGAAGAATGATTTCCAATCAAATTCCTTTGTATTTGGACCCATCTCCAAACTTTCAACAATTCCCACATCTATTTATGAAAACTACTAATATTATATTGCTTCATCAAAACAACTATTGAAGGACTACAATGAACACTTTACATCGTTGCAACTACTACCCTTTCTACCTCTTCAGTGATATGAGATAACATTAATGAAGACAATTTATGACCACTCCCAACATCAAACTCTTACATTATGATAGTCATGAATCATGCATATCTACATAGCTCATTGTAACCCTAGATGATATTTTAATTAAAAATACTAAACTTCCCCTAGTAGTAGTTCAAAATAGAGAATCTCCAATTTGCACCCAATATTAATTATATGATCATCCTCCATAATCTTGCTACCTCCCCAATAATATGAGATAGCATTAATGAAGACAATTTATGACCACTCCTAATATCAAACTCTTTGATTATTATAGTAATGAATCATGCATATCTACATAGCTCGTTGTACCCCTAGATGATATTTTAAGTAAAAAGATTAAACTTCCCTTAACAGTAGCTCAAAATAGAGAATCTCCAATTTGCACTCAATATTAATTATACGATCATCCTCCATCACAGAATGCAAATACTATCTGCTAATATCTATATCAATATTATTTTCATCATGAATACCAATACCATGCATTTTGATTTGGGAAAATACAGTAAAAGAAATGAAAAAACCATATTCAAACAAACAATCATGACTCAAGAACAACTTTCAAATAATGCATAGATTAAGGTTTAAATAATAAAAAATTAAACATTAAGTTCTTTGGTCCCTTTGAATTAAAGAATTATAAAGCATCTAACAATGAAATACTTATACACAAAACATACATATTGTTATTTAAAACAATACTAAAGAAATAACAATTCACCAAGGATTGCAAGTGTACCTCATACCATTGGAACTTCTGACTTGTTAATAGTTCTAGATTGAAGAATGATTTCCAATAAAATTCCTTTGTATTTGGACCCATCTCCAAATTTTCAGCAATTCCCACATCCATTTATGAAAACTACTAATATTATATTGCTTCATCAAAACAACTATTGAAGGACTACAATGAACACTTTACACCGTTGAAACTACTACCCTTGCTACCTCCTCAGGGATATGAGATAACATTAATGAAGACAATTTATGACCACTCCCAAGATCAAACTCTTCCATTATGATAGTCATGAATCATGCATATCTACATAGCTCATTGTACCCCTAGATGGTATTTTAATTAAAAATACTAAACTTCCCCTAACAGTAGTTCAAAATCGAGAATCTCCAATTTGCACCCAATATTAATTATACGATCATCCTCCATAATCTTTCTACCTCTTCAATGATATGAGATAACATTAATGAAGATAATTTATGACCACTCCCAAGATCAAACTTTTCCATTATGATAGTCATGAATCATGCATATCTACATAGCCCATTGTACCCCTAGATGATATTTTAATTAAAAAGACTAAACTTCCATTAACAATAGTTCAAAATCGAGAATCTCCAATTTGCACTCAATATTAATTATACGATCATCCTCCATAATCGTATTGATGATTCATCATCAAGTTTCAAAGGATTAATAATTTAATATTCATTTTGAAGCAACTTACTTCCAACTTCCAAATCATGGGCAATTTTTAACACATCAAATTTTACAAGTCATGTTCACGACACCATCCTTTCATGTGAAGCTTCAAAGATTTCATAAATAATACCATTAACATTTTTTGCATGTAAAGTAAAATTTCCATCATTGTTATTTAGGTTCAATGACTTTGGCAATAACAACTTCTGATTGTCATGAGTGGAGCACAAGATCCTACAACAACTACAAAAATTCCTACAACACACATTTGTCGGTGGGCCAACCAACATATGAAGATATGTATTTATTTCAAACTTATAGTATTTAAGAATAAAAGGAAATTTTTCTCCTCTTCACGAGCATCTGCAACTCATTATATCATTTTTCTTTCCCCTGGATAAACAAAAAAGAAATGCAAGGGTGTGTTTCAATTCACTTAATAAACTCCTTGACTTCCACAACAAGATGAAACACATTGGATAAAATTCCCAATTTCCACAACAACCTTGAATGCATTGTATAGGAACTCATAGACATTAAAAAAAACCTTAAAAAATTTGTGGAAACACATTGGATAAACTTCCCAATTTACACAAAAACCTTGAATGCATTGTCTAGGAGCTCTTAGACATTAAAAAATTGTGTAAATATAGGCTAATAGGAGTATGAGTGAGAAGGGCCATGGATAAGTTGTAGAGGAATTCCATAGCCAAGTAAATTTTAATCTTCTCATTGTGAATGGTGATTTTATCCAATTAGACTTTTAATTGATAGTTGTTAGGAATTGAAAATATTATTGTCATCTTTATCATTGTCTGCACTACTTTATGACACACTTGTTTCTATTACACATCCTCTATGATTTAGTGCACTTAAAAAAATGAAATAACAAAGATAATGGATAATAATTGACTACATTTTATATTTTACCCTGATGAGTTATATTTGGTTTGGAGGTTAGCTAGTCTTGCATGGTTTTGTTCCCCTTTTTAACATAACACCAAAATATCTTTATCTCCTAGTTTAAAGACTAATTATATCTCTCTACTCTATATTGGTTTTTATTGGTAGAGAGGTCAAGTAATGCATCAAATATTGCTACTCTATATTGTTGGACACACCGACCACACTGAGAGGGGGGGTGAATCAATGTAGGGATCTTTTACACTTCTTTCAAAACTTTAGTTAGAAACCACTTCAAACATAATTAATTCCATTCACGATTAGTTGTTTTCATGTAAACATATCTCAACAACATATATCAACAATAAATCATCACCATAAAGGACACAAAGGACACCAGATATATATATGTAAACTTTTTGTATTATGTGTTACATGAGACTACAATCTCGGGAGTTTATCAACACCAAATGAAAAGAGCACCAACTCTCAATTCAAGATTCAGCCTATAGATCTTAGCACCAACTGAGATGTGAGGAATCCAACCCTCAAGTACAAGACCCAACTTATAAACAACAAGCAAATTTTCAAACTATACCAATAGTCTATACCAACACAAGTGCATCACCTATGCACCACACAACATGTCACATAAATCTCATCATCCAAATCAAATCTACTCACCAACATCAATCACCAAGACAACTCTCAACAATATCACCAATATAACCGACAAGATACCTCTAGCAATACACCATACTCTCCATAAACCAAATACCATAAGTTGTCGTGATTCTATGGTCATGATTCTACTGCCATGGTTTTTCTACCATAGTTCTTCTGTTGTGATTATGTTGCCATAGTTTTGTTGCCACAATTCTACAGCCACAATTTTTTTCCCCAAATTTGATCTATAAATAATACATTCCAAATAACCTTTCACAATAATGGATATTCAATATTCTCAATTAGATCGATCATAATAAGAGACCCTTGCTCTCTTATTTATGCTCTCCAAGTAGATTTGATCCAGGATCGTTTCATCGGGTGACTTACTAAAGAATCGTTTTAAATGAGCATAAACTAAAGTACACCATAAAGAAGGAAAATATCAAAAAGAAAGAGACATAAGCATGAAATATGAACACAAAACCTTGATAACGGAGTTCGTCTCTTGTGGACTACTTCTCAAGGTCCTTCTCTCAAATGGGTAGGTCTTTTTATTAACTCCACAAAAGAATTGGGCAAAATACATAAGTATACATCATTCTGGAGTTAATATACAAAAGCTTTGGTCAGATCAGAAAACTAACATCACCATTGCATTCGTGGTGTCGAATTACCTAAAAATGAATGTATCCATGCCTCAATCTGATTCTGGCACTTTCAGGCCTAAGAGACACCCCTGCCTTGGTTTTCATGCCTTGCCTCTGCAATAAATGAGTGGAAAAATATCTAAATGTGTGCCCTATCTTGAAATCCATGCCAAAAACCATATGGGTTCACTCTTGGTTCTCCTTCTTGTACACTAGCGGAGGCCCCCTTTTATAATATTATCCAGGCGGTTATGCAATAAAGGGTTGTTGGCCCAACAATTAGCAGGGATATTCTAATTCATTTAGTTGGTGGAGGTCTCGGGGTCAAATCCCATGAGACTCCCCTTTTTAAAATATGGTTGCAACGGATTTTTGGTGGACTTGCTAAATATGGCGAAGTGGATACTAAATTGGCATAGACTCTGGTGTATAGTTCGGTGGTTGGTTAATTCGACGGAATATGCCATATGTGGTGGGACCTCCACCAAATTTGGTGGGGTCCTATTACATATATATTTTTTTGGTTTTTCAGTCATGGGCCCTCCTTGGGTATTTTGGGGGTGCCTGTGGCACCCTTCAATTGGTCCATGTGGCATTCGTTGATTGACCCAACTTGTTTTTGATGTCACCTATGTATGGCACATGTGGCACCTTCTGGGTGGTGCCACATGGTATCACCTAGGAGTGCCACATTGCACTTTTCTACCTGTCCACATGGAGCCCTAAAAAGCCTATTGGTGGGTGACACGTGGTAGCCTCTAATGCTACCACGTGTCATGCTGACATCATCATGACACATGTCACCCTCTGTGCTTTCCACGTATATTGTATAGATGATGACATCATTTGTACTGATTCTGATGTTAGTAGTACATATGCTGACTCATCCCTAATGATTGGGCTAGGCTGACTAAAACTTTGACCTTGAATATCTTAAGATCCGTAACTCTATTTGACGAGTCATTTGCACCATTAAAAATCTTATGACGCACTCTTCTCGATCACGCCATTTTAACTGAGTTTTGGGAACTTTGAATTTTTTCCCTTTCTCTATCTATTGAAGCCATTCTAAGTGTCCTGAGTTGCCTCTATGAGGTTTGAGTTGTTATTACCCTTCTCTAGATCCTTTTTGGATCACGCTTTCCCACTGAGAGATTTTTGGACCACCAAAATCTTTCATCAATCAACTAGTAAGTGAGGGAAGAGTCCCCTCACTTTGTCCTTCTCAATCCACTTTGCTTTCCTTGGATGTGTGCCCCTTAACCCTACTAGAAGATAATTAACATGACTCCTATGTGAATTCCTTGTCCTTATTTCCAAGATGATATCTTCCTATAACTCATCCAAGTACTCAGGTGCAAACTCATCAACTGAAGGTATTGAAACTTCCTCATCTTGATGCATGATCATGGGAGGATCAAAAAGTTTCAAGTTCTCTACCTTCACAACAGAGTAAATCTACATATAAGGTGGAAGATCTAGACGAAAATAATTAGTGTCGCTTTTATCTAAGATAGTGAAGGGTCCATATCGGATAGGCTTGAGTTTTTTGTGCTCACCCTTCAGTCGTTCTTTGTTGATGTGAAGCCATACCCAGTCTCCAACCTAGAACTAATGATCGATCATGTGCTTGTCATGCTGAGATTTATATTGTTCTTAACTTGTTGGCTTAACATGAACTACTTCTCTGTACTGCCTGCATTGTTGACCCAAGGTTCATATCTTTTAGGGTACCAACAAAACCTAAAACTACCGGCCCTTCTGGTAAACCAGAAGGAAACGCAACACACAGAATGCACTGTGCAGTCTCACCCGAGATAGATTTAATGGGTGGCTGTAAGACTCAAGTGTTTATAGCTTAGGATTGAGTATGAGATATGGGATTTGTATTCTGAGCCATTTCTTCTAGATTGTGTTACAAACTATTTTTATTCTCTTTTATATTTTGACCTCCATAGTATCTTTTCATTATATCCCAACAACAATTAACCAAGCAATATAATAACTCATTCATTCATTACAGACAGTGTTTATCTAATAAAAGTATGACAAAGGTATGCATCCATTCGTCACATTACACAGGTATTACCCTGGTTCACCCCCTCCTGAGCTATGTCCACAAAGATTTGGCTCTTGGCTCTCTTATTATGGTAGTTCTGCAATCTTGCGTCATATGCTTACAATTCTCCTCGAATGGGTAAGATCTCTATGAGGTGAACTAGAATGCACCAGGCTCCTCGGCCTGCGATCTAATCCTCAATATCTACCTTCTCTCCTCCACTCTAGTTCAATCTCTTTTTAAAAATAGTTCATCTATTAAAAGCATTACATAAAGAACCAAACTCTCTAATATACCTGCGTATCTATATCTATATCTATCGAGCTCTTCATCCATTTAAGAAAAACATTACAAAAACCATAACCCTACTGTCGTTAGGTCTTCCTTCTCTACATGTGTGATTTTCTTCCTTCTAGTTGTCGCCTCCTTCTTGCATGAGCACGTGTTATGCTTCTTACCAGTTGTTGCTTTCCTCTTGCACGCTTTCTTTCCCACTTCGGCATGCTGCCAACAGGCCCCCAACATTGACATGTGACTCATCCTAAGTCACCTAATCTTTATGAGTTGCCTCGATCTCCTCGGTGATCGTCTGGAACTTTTCCCTTAGCTCTACTGCTTTTGTTAGTGCCTGTGTGGTCTTCTCCTTAATGGTATCCACTACCTAAACGGATAGTTTATCGCTTAGTAATCCTGCACATTCTGCCTGTGTCTATGCCATCTGTGTTCTAGCTGCTTCTACCTATGTGAGTACTTCTGCTACCCATTCCTGTAATGGTTCTATTTGAGCCTGACGCTCCTATTGTTGTGTTTGCGTAGTGATAAGTTCTGCCTACATCTTCTTCATCTCTTGTGCCCCCTTGATGCGTTATGGGATTGGTATGGTCTTTTGCCTCTTTTTGAGTTCTTGGATTGCTACATTTATCCTTTCCTCTTCCTTATCCCAGCATTGAACCTATACATCCTCCTTTTGCATTGTCCAAAGTTGTGCTGCTTTCTCAAGCAAGTCAGCTACCCTGCTAACCTGTTTCTCCATCTCCTATAGTTATGTTGTTGTTGCTTGCCTCCTTTGCTCCTTTAATACCAGTGGAGTTGTTGGTGTTAGCTGTTCTCAGAGATCCTCGATCTCCTTCTGGTATCGAGCAATTGTCTGCACAATCTGGTTGATCTTTTCTTCGATTGAGAGTTCGTTTCCTTGCATAGTGCTTGGAAGTTTTCCAAAAATTTCTCCCACTCTACGTTCCAATTTGTTCCTGTGTTCTGTCTCCGTCTGAGTTTTTTATTTGGCCTACTCATACTCTTTTTCCAGCACTTCCCATTGCTTTTTTTCTTTTTGTAGCTCGACTAAATTTTCATGTGCCCAAGACTGCATCTCATGGTCGACGCTAACCTGCAATTTCTACAGTGCTCTTGATGGCATCCATGTCAAGACCAATTGGATGTGGTCCAAATTCTTCAGTGGTTTTTGTCCCACTATTTCATCCATTCGTAGCATTCTTGGTTTTATGTAGACCATTGTGTGTGCATGTAGCATTGGGAGGGCTAGGTCTTGTTCTTATACCTCCACTCTTTCGTTGGTTTGTGTTGTCGATGGATCTATGCCTCTACTTCTACTTTCTCTCTGGGCCTCCCCAAGTGTCCTGAAGAGTTGTCCCATTTCTGCCAACTCTTTTTGTAGTTTATCCCTGTGATGTGTTTCATGATCGAAGTCTTCTGCTAGAAAATCCTGTACCATTATGGCAATCATTTCTCCATCATCCTCCATGATCGTATAGTCTAGTGATGCTCATTTCACCTTTTATTTCTTGTGCCTTCCTGCTACCTATACAACTCGTCTCTTAGTTCCCCCTGGTTCCTGTGTATTGGGATTTGGGGTGGTCTCCTGCGCTCCCTTAGATTTCTTTGGTTGTTCGATGGTCTCTTTCTTCCCCTTCTGGGACCTTATTGGCTTTTCCCCTTCATTTTCCTGAGTCAGCTTGTTTTGGGCCCTCCTTGGTTTCTTGGGTACTGGGTTTTGCGGAGGTTGTGTTTCCTCTTGCGTTGCTTCTCCTTCTGCGAGTCCTTTCGGTACTTCTCGGGGAATGGATGGGATCCTCCATGCATCAGGCCATTCGTTGATGACCATGTCTATATCACCTTTTGTGATACAGTAGCACATTGGTAGCCATTATTTATCTGGATCCTATCTTGGTTGTATCCACATGACTTGACGTGTAGCCTAGAAGTTAGCAATGTCCCCATATCGCACGATAGCCTCTGGTGTTATTCTCCATGATCGGCTAATAGCTTCCTGTATGTCTCATAGATATGCTTCGAATATGATTCCATTTTCCCTCTTATGCTTGGCCTGTAGCCCAGATCTCAGTAATAGATATCTCACTCCCGCTGGTTGTGGTCTAGTAACAAAAACTACATACTTTGGTTCCCACCATCCCATGAAAGCTATGAGGGTGAGTAGCCATGAGTAATGGAATTATATACCAAGGTCCTACGCATCCTTGCAGTGCACCTGGAACAAGTTTAATATATAAGGCACCCAACTCACGAAGGTGCCTTCTGCACACTAAGTTGCAACTGCGATGACTCATGCTGGTACTTCGTCTTTGCCCCATTTTCTTAATAGTTAATAGGATAAGATATTTGCGCCCAATTGTGTCACTAAATTGTTGATCTATTTGATTATAATGCCTCTTGTCCCCCTGGTGGTACCATATTTCTTCTTCATTTCCTCTGCTAATTCTTTCTCCTTGGATTTATCGTCTAGAATCAGCACGGGATCCATACCCCGGTTGGGTAGTCCTGTTATCAGCGCAATAAGCTCAACAGTGATGGGGATGGGTCTGTCTAGCCATATATTCCCTCTATGTGTGACTACTAACAACTTCTTAATGCATGTTGTCGCGTACTGGCCTCTGCCAAAATGCGGAAGTTTCAACAGCCCTAGAATGCATGTTCTGTTGAGTCCAATTTCCCACTAATGTGGTTGGATGATCATTTCTCCAAGTTGGTTTACCACTATGTTCTGCATAAAAACCCTCAGTGCAAGATTCGAGTACTTGGTTTCATCTGATACATCATGGTCGGAATACTTGAGCTTCCCAACGTGACCCAGTAGTTGTGGCTCTACCTGTACTCCCTCTGGTATGCGTGGTAGCACAATTTATGCTGCCTACTTCTTGCGAGGTGAGCTCAGTATTAGAAATATATCTTCCTGTTATGGTGGTTGGTACAAAGTTCCAACAACTCCTTGTTGCTACCCTGTAAGCCATTTTGGCCAAGCCAAGGTAGTTCCTGTGGTCTCTTCTATTGGTTGACCTAGGCTGGGTATCTGCAACTCGTCTGGTTTCCCCTCTGATCCTCAGTTCTGTTTCGTTCCATTAGCTTCTGTAGTTGGTTCAGTGCTTTCTGTTTTCACTTCCTATTGGGTTTCCACTTCCTCGTCCTGAGGTTCCTGCGTCGCTCCTGGTGTGTCCTCTTCCATGGCCTCTGCTTGTGGATACTGAATCTCTTCTAGTATTGGTGTAGAGTTCATCGATGGTATCTTTGGGGATGGGATCTCATCGATATCGACGTTCTCTGGCTGCTGCTGCTCATTTTCTTCCAGCGGTCCTCTTGACCTAGTTTGAACTCCGGTCATTCTGGATGTCTGGCTTGTTTCGACAGAATTTGGTGGTGCCATAGTGGTGAATGTCGAATGTTTTTTGAATTTGGAGGAATGTGGTGATCTCTATGGTTTCTCTCTATTCATTCAAGTTGTTGTTTCTATCTTTCTGTTTTCCTTTCGTGAATAGCCAAGTTGATTTCGTGCTCGTGTGTTGTATGGGATTGTCATGAGGCTTATCGGGGATGCTTCCTCCATGATGCGATTAATGCACCATAAGTGCGGGTTCAATGCATCTACGGTAGTTTCATACTTTCCATTACGCTTACTTTGTCGTCTCCATTTGGCACATTTAATGTGATGTTCCATCAGTCCTTAGTGTTGTCCTATCATCCCTCTTTTGTCGAATTTCCATTTCCCTCTCGTTTTTATTTGGCATGTAACTGTTTATCTTGCCTTTACTACATTTGTGTTTTGAGCGTCTTGTGGCTTTTTTGTCTCTGGAATGCTTCACGCTTTTTTTTTTTTCATTGCATGGTGGGTGGTCAACTGTCCTTATACAACTTCAGTCAGCTCCCATTGATGATTCCTCGAAGGTCTACACCTGCTAAATCTCTTAACTGTATATCTCTGCCATCTATTACAGATTTGACCTCGTATGGTCCTAAACAATGCATTCTCAGCTTTCTTGGGTGCTGAAACGATTTGTTGTCATATAGAAATACTAGATCTCCTTCCTTGAAAGTCTTCTTCTTAATGTGTCTATCATGCCATGCTTTGTCTCTGGCCTTCTGCACTTATTGATGGAATCCTGCCAGGGTTTAGTCTTCTTTCATTGCTAACAGTTGGTTCATTCTTTCTTGTATTGTTCTGCATTCTGTCATTTGTGTGATAGTTTCTACGCGTAAACTGGGTACTAAATATTCTAATGGCACTACCATTACTTGGCCATAGACTAGTTTGAATGGTGTGTGCCCTGTCAACTTCTTGGAGGTCATCTTATATGCCCATAGTACTGCTAGTACTTTGAGGTTCCATTCGTCTCTGTTGACGTTGCATATCTTTGTTAGTGCGCTATCTAGAATTTTGTTGAAGGCTTTTACTGTGCCATTCGCCTGTGGATGATATGGTGTTCTTTTTTGGTGGTGAACTTCAAATTATTCGAGCATCGCACGGATGGTGTTATTTATGAAATGTTTGCCTTTGTCACTCATCAAAACTCTTGGGCACCCAAACCTGGTGATTACTTGTTCAAATAAGAAGTGTGCAGTTGTCTCTGCACTGCACTCTTTTACTAGTGCGGCTTCCTCCCACCTTGTTAGGTATTCCATCGCAGTGATGATGTATCTTGCCCCTCTTATTTTGGATGGTGGCTTAATTGGTCCCACAAAGTCTATTTCCCATTTTTCAAATGCCTGTAATGTCACTTGCAGTCATAATGGCATCTCATCCCTTCTGTTGGGTTTTCCTACCCTTTGACAAATATTGCATCCCTAACAGTATTCTTTCGAGTCTCTGTGAATCGTTGGCCACCATAATCCTATGCAGAGTACCCTCTGCATTGTATCTTTTTCTGCATAGTGTCCTCTTGCCAATCCCTTGTGGGATTCTGCTAAAATTCTTGGTCATTCATGCTCTAACATGTACCTTCGTAAAATGCTATCTGCACCCATTTTATATAGATGTCCTGCGATCAGTTGATAGTTGGTTGCACGAACTACCAGGTTCTTCTTCTACATGGTGGTACATGCTTGCGGTGTGGTACCTGTGCTCAAGTACTGGATGATCTCAGCGAAGTAGTCATCAGCAATATGTACTAAGAATAATTGTGCATCTGGAAAGTTGTCTTCTAAGTTCATGGGTTCTTCTCCATTTGTGACCCGTGATAGGTGGTCAGGTACTGCATTCAGTTTTTCTGGTTTTAATATTACTTCGAATTCAAATTCTTGAAATAGCAATAACCATCGACAAATTCTCCCCCCAAACACTGGCTTGCTGACTAGGTATTTTAAGGTTGAGTGATCTATAAACATCTTAAAATGTTTTCCCAATAGGTAGTGTCTAAACTTATGTAGTGCGTAAACCATATCTAGGCCTTCTCTTTCCATCGTGTTATAGTTTTCTTCTGAGTCTGATAGTTTTCTTCTTGTGAACGCTATAGGGTGATCCAAGTCTCCTGCTCCTAGCTGTGCTAAGATATCTCCAAGTGCCATCGTTGATGCATCTACATGCACATGGAATGTCTTTCCCTAGTCTGGAAATATTGATATTGGTGCAGTGACCATCTTTTCTTTCAGAGTATCCATACCATGTTGACACTCATGGTTCCAATGGTACTTTGTATCCTTTCTTAGAATTTTTTCCATTTTTGTTGTGATCTGCGCATATCCTTTGATGAATTTCCTGTAGTATCATGTGTGTCCTAACGTCGCTCGTAGCTGACGGACTATTTTTGGTGCTGGTAAATTAACGATGACTGTGATCTTTGTCGGATCGACCAATAGCCCTTGTTTGCATACTATATGGCCCAATAGTATCCCAAACGGTGTTCCAAATATACATTTCTTTATGTTTACTAATATATGACACTGTCTGCATCGTTCTAGCATCAAGCATACAACTTCCACATGGTTTTTCAATAGACTATAGACTGTCCAGTCATCTAGGTATACTTCGAGAAACTGATGGATGAATTCTTTAAATGCTGCGATAACCACTCTAGAGAATATCCCTGGTGCATTCTTTAGTCCAAATGGCATAATTGTATATTGTTAAGATCCCCATTCCGTCGTGAACGTGGTCTTGTATCTATCTTCATGTGCTATCTTAATCTGATGGTAGCCTGAGAATCCATCAGTGAATGAGTAAGCTTTGTGTCCCCCCACATTCTCTAACACTTCATCTATGAACGGTGTAGGGAATGGGTTGTGTAGGTATGCATCATTCAAGTTCCTCAAGCCAACGCATATCCTAATCCCTCTTCCTTGTTTCTTGTCATGTATGACCATCGGGCTTATCCATTCCAATTCCTTGATTGGTTCGATTATGCCGACTTCGAGCATCCAGTCGATCTCCTCTTTAACTTTCTGTTTGTATATGGGTTCCATTCTATATGGTAGATGTCTAATCGGTCTCGCTTCAGGTCTGAGAGGTATCTTCATCTCTACCAGTTCTCCTACTTTTCCCTTCATCTCTATAAATGTTGTAGGAAACAAGTCGCTATACTTGCGTAACAACTCTGTGATGCTTTCTATTGTTGGCCCATCCTAGTAGTCTCCAATGCTGGCCATTTTGGGATGTTCATATGTTCCGATGTTAAATTTATTTACCTTGATTGGTGCAGAAATAACTTTGGATTCTATGGGTGGTCCCTTCACATTTGTTTCACCTTCTACTTCTTCAATTTGAATGTCACACGGATCATCTTAGTCTGATGCTTCCTCCTGTACATGGTAACATGACAATAGTTCCTTGACTGTCTGCTTATTTTGCTGCTACTCTTCAGTAATAAGTTCTATTTTCGGTTCTTCAATGAATATGACTCCTCTGATCCATTTCAAGGCTGCATCTATGTTGGTGTTCTCATGCTAGAATGAGAAAGTGACGGTAAAGTTCTGTTGTAATGTCATCCATGTTGTAGTTCCTTTGTGCAGTTCCTGATCTATATACCAGTTCGTTGGTATGCCCTCTAATGTGTGAATGAACTGGTGAGGCCATTCCTCTGGTGGTGTCATTTTCCACAGCGTTTCACACTCCTCCAAGTGTTTCGTCGATGTCCCTAGTCCTTCATATCTCTGTTGTTTGTTGTTGTTTTGTTCTGCGTCGAACCTTATGCACGGTAACCACTTACATTGGTACTAGTTTGTGATAGTCTCCTTGTGTGCACCCCACCATCTTGCGGGTGTGGCCTTGAGTGCTAAGTCCAGTGCTAGTAGTCTCTAGTTCTCTAATACTTCATCTTCATATTGTGTCAAGAATGTTTCCAAATCATTTAGTCCATGGAAACTGGGTGGTTCTTTGATTTTTATGCCTATCCACCGTATTGCGCAGTCTATTCTTACACATCTTCTCATGGATACTTCGTGTAGTCTCTGCTGCCATTTTTCTATCTTGGTGTTTGAATCTGTTGCGCATGAAGTAATGTTGTGCCAACTGAGTACCCCGTCTTCAGTTTGGTTTACGTAATCATCCTTGCACACAGTTTTTCTGTACAACTGGTTGATCTCCTTTAAGTCCAGGCAAGTGGGTTCTACGAACCTCTCCCCTTCTAATGGATCTAGTGGTGCTATGACCCTGTAATCTCCGAATTCAAATGTCATTTTCCTTGTCTTCAAGTTAATTATGGTCTAGCTTTCAAATGCCCAATCCAGACCGAGTAGTGTCAGGTATGGTGTTGTGCCATCTACTATTTCAATGACTTCAAAGTCTGCTTTTGTGCGCACTCCATCAAGATCTATTTTTACTCCTTTTAGTCTCCCTATTGGTAGGACCCTATGTTGGTTTGCTATTTTTAGTTGGACATTTGAGTATCCCAATGTTGGCCCTCCCATGCATTGCCAGGTTTTATTGGGTAGAACATTCACTTCAGATACTAGGTCAAGTATGATGTCTCCCATATTGAAATCCCCAATGTTAGCATTCAACCTAGATTCCCTACTTGTTCTTATTCTTGTGTGTAGATGATTGACAATTTTCGATTCTAGCTTTTGTTCCATCTCGCTGCTACATTTCTATAGGATGTTTTGCAATAATTTCACAGATGAAGGATCACTTAACATTTTTATGCATGATTGCAAAAATTCTTTGATAGTACTTACTTGTCCCTTGGGTGGAATTCTGTTGGTATGATCCAATGATGGCGGAATTTCTTATTCTAAGGCTTCATGGACTAGTTGCGTAGTGGAAGTCGATGTTATGTCCACCTTCTAAAATTATTGTCTGGCTTCCTTAAAAGTCTCCTTTTCTTTGGGCACGTCGAACTTCTTTCTTGGTTCGTTGTTCTTCTTAACCCATTGGTTCTGTGTGGGTTTCTGTCGGATTGCGTCGTTTCCTATCTTCGTTCCTCCACAAGTGATTATATTTATGTTTCGTCCATCCTCCCTTGCTATGGCTGAAATCCATTGAGCATTCTGATTGTTTTGGTTCCTCTTTCCTGGATATTTACTAATATTTTCGAACATTCCTTAGTCTTGTGATCCAATGCGCGACAATACATACAAGTTGTTGGCGGCAGTGGGAATTCCCATTCATAATTTCTCGATTGCTGACAGTTGTGACATGTGACTAGTCCTCTTCTATGTCTGAAACCTCCTCTGGCTCGTCCTCCTCCTTGATAGCCTACTCGGTCCCCTCTTGACGCATTGTACTATGGTGCCTGATTATACCGCGTAGTATTATACTGGGGTTGCGTCGGTTTGTACTACAACTGTGTGTTATTGTATGGTTGTTGCATAGTATTGTACTGCTATTGCATAGTGTTGTATGGAGCTAGGGCTTGACTGAACTGTGGCGTTGCTTGCCCAGTCATCATTTTGGCCTGTACCCTGTATGTGTCTAATGTTCTTTCCTGCATCAGGTCCATAGTTCTGCAATCTTTGTCATCGTGGCCCACTGACTTACAAAAGGTGCAATAAGAATTCTTTGGAAATATCTGGTACTTCTGTATCATCATGCAGTGGTAAGGACCATGACCCAGTTTCTTGCATATTTTTCACCATAATCCTCCCTATGGTATAGGGTTTGGCATGCCTATTTCCATATACTATGTGAATGTTGGACATTTGTTCTTGTGGTGTTCTTCCATCCTTCATGTGGTGCACCAAACGAATTCTCGTTTTTCCTTGTTCTTATTCTGGTTCAACTGAAACGTTAGGTTCTTCAAATCCTCCTTCAATTCTTCAATAGTTGGTTCCATATATTGGTACTGGTTCTCTTCCAGCTGCAAGGCTTCCTGTAGAGCCTCTGCCTGTGTCTGAAACTTCTGTTGTCATAAGGGATATTTTAGGTGTGGGAGTAATGAGTTGAAAAACAGGTGTCAGTGCTGCATCTCGGTCATAAGGTATTTTAACTTCCCCTTCAGTCACTTGAATCTCTGTTCAATATCCCATACAGACTCTCATGGTTTTTGTCTTATTTCGATCATCTCGTTCATGTATTGATCCTCTGATCTCGGCTTCTAGAACTTGTTAATCAGTAGCTTCTTAATGTCTTCCGGTGTCCTTGTCATCCTAGGGGAACTGTTCATGTCTAGACTCATGTACCAGTCAGATGTGTGGTCTCTTAGCGTGATCACTAGCTATGCAAGTTTGGTATCTTCATCAGTGATCTGTTTTGCCTCCCAGATCTTTGCACAAATGAACAACTACTTCTCAGGGTATTTTGTTGCTTCTCCTTGAATTTATGGTAATCTGATAGTGGGATCATGTCTTTCCATTCTAAATAATGAACTGCTACCTCTATCGTGCGGTGTAGATACTTGACTAGTACTACCTGAACTGGATCCTCCAGTTGTTGCTCCTACAGTAGATGTATTTTTTTCTATCGAACTTCCTCCGAACTTTGGTTGTCTAAACAGTGGTGTTCTCTTTGGTGTATTGGTCACACATGGGTTTATGGTTTCCACACTGACATTAATATGGAAAGGATGGCTATCTTCTCCTCTGGTTCTTGGGCCTCTTGTTTTCTGCTCATAGGTTGTGCGTAGGATTTCCTCATTCTGCTCCACAACCCGGAGATCCTCTACCTCTTTCTCATCACTTTCCAAGCCCTCCCTCACAGCTACGGCTCTCTTCTTGGTATTCACCTTATATTGGTTGGCTACTCTGCTATGTGTCGTTCCTGATGACGCCAAGATCCACTTAAGTTAGTCATCATCCATCAAGATCGGGTCTAATAATTCCTCCTCCTTCTTGCCTTTATCCTCACCTTCATCCATCTATCCTTTCTCTGTCAGTGCTTCGCCCCTTCCCCCATGCACGCATGGAAGTCTAGTTGTTTGATTCCATTGTCATTACCCCTTTGTTATATAGAAGTATTTTAATAGAAGTATATAGTGATCAAATGTACCTTCCACGGGGTTCACGTAAAAATTCCTACTCTGTTGCATTGCATGACTTCATTGTGTTGACTACAAACTCTGTGATGAATCCTGCCATAATAATGTCAAGCCAAAAGTCAACTATGTGGGTGAATTTGTTGTTCACCTGCTGTAACTGCTCAACCTATACTGGGGTCCAATCTAGTTGTCAGATTCAGTTCGTCGTGTGGTTATCTTTCAACCATAATATCCTCTCTTGCAGTAGGTGGGGAAAATCATAGAAAAAGACTTCGTGTAAATCCGTAAACATGTATTTATCAATATATTTACAAGGTGTGATGCTAGGGTTTCTATTGTCTTTTTGGGCAAACTCTATCTCTTTATTTCTCAACTAGCCTTCGATTTTTACTTTTGTTGGGTTCCACGGTCTCAACATTCCCTTCTAGTGGCTTAGTGGTCTTCTAGTTTCACTCATTCTTTTCTCATGCATTGCATCTCATCTACTCAGTCCTCTCTTGTTACTCTTAACTCGGAAATAGAACCATTTGTTGTATTAACATGAACTACTTCTCCCTACTTCCTACATTTTTGACCCAGGGTTCATATCTTTCAGGGTACCAACAAAACCTAAAACTATCGGCCCTTCTGGTAAACCATAAGGAAACACAGCATATAGAATGCATTGCACAATCTCACCCAAGATAGATTTAATGGGTGGTTGTAAGACTTAGGTGTTTATAGCCTAGGATTGAGTATGAGATATGGGATCTGTATTCTGAGCCATTTATTCTAGCTCGTGTTACGAACTACTGTTATTCTCTTTTATATTTTGACCTCCCTGGTATCTTTTCGTTATATCCCAACAATAATTAACCAAGCAATATAATAACTCATTCATTCATTACACATAACGTTTATCTAATAAAAGTATGACAAAGGTATGAATGCATTCATCACATTACACAGGTATTACCGTGGTTCACCCCCTCCCAGGCTACATCCACAAAGATTTGGCTCTTGGCTCTCTTATTATGGTAGTTATGAAATATCACGTCGTGCACTTACAATTATCCTCAGATGGGTAAGATATATATGAGGAGAACTAGAATGCACCAGGCTCCTCAACCTGCGATCTAATCCTCAAGATCTACCTTCTCTCCTCCGCTCTAGTTCAATCGCTTTTTAAAAATAATTCATCTATTAAAAACATTACATAAAGAACTGAACTCTCTAAGATACCTGTGTGTGTGTATATATATATATATATATATATATATATATATCAAGCTCTTCAGCCATTTACACAAAACCTTACAAAAACCCCAACCCTACTGTCATTAGGTCTTCCTTCTTTGCATGTGTTATTTGCTTCCTTCCAGTTGTCGCCTCCTTCTTGCATGTGCGTGTGTTATGCTTCTTACCAGTTGTCACTTTCCTCTTGCATGCTTTCTTTCCCACGATTTATCTTCCAACTATCATTCTTCTTCGTGCACGCTTTCTTTCCCACTTCATCCTCTTGCTAACATGATTCTTCTCCAACTATTCCCTAAATTTCTGGTGTATTTGTTGAATCCTCTGTATGAACTTGCGAGCTCTATCCTCTGTTCTTTCTTCATTCACATCGACATATCTCCCATACATCAATTCCAAAGTAAACTTTGGTAGGTACCTAAAATAGGTCTTGAAAGGTGAACTCTAAGTGGATTAATGTAAATATCGGTTATAAGCATGGTGTCCATAGGGTATTTGTTCATCCCATAACTTAGGATGCTTGGTGAAATAGCTTTGAAGCAAAAGTACCATTGTTTTATTTACCGCCTTTGTTTGTCCATTGGTCTATGGATGGAAAGCAATGCTCCTCTTCAATTTGGTGTCCATCATTCTCCACAAGCTAGTCCAAAAATCCCCAAGGAATTGAGTATCTCGATCCGAGACAATGGACGTGGGTAACCCAAAGTGAACCCAAACATATTGAAAGAAGAGATTAACAGTCTGTTGAGAAGTGATATTATTTTTACATGGCATCAAGATACACATCTTGTTGAACCTATCCACTACAACATACAAATAATCATGACCCCCTTTGGTCATTGTTAAACCCCCTACAAAATCCATGGAGATACTTTCCCATGGATGGGATGGAACAAGAAGTGGTGAGTATAGCCCTAGGTTTCTATTAGTGGGCTTACAAGTAGAACACATCATACACCCCTTTACATATTTAGTTACAACTACTTTCATTTGAGGCCAATAACAAAACCTCTGCAAATGAGCCATAGTTTTTCCTACCCCAAAATTCCCAAACACAAGAGAAGTATGAGCTTCTCTTATTACATGGACTCATTCACTTGTAGGAATACATAGCTTCCCAAGATGATAGAGTATTTTTCCCTGAAGACAATAGTTCTCTAATTGTACACAATGGGTTAGCTTCTCATATACTTCTTTAAAATCTTCATTGATGGCATATTTCTCTACATAGCTATCATGAGGTCTAGAAGCCGCAATAGGAGGTCTAGAAAGCATATCAGTTACCTTGTTACTTGTACCCTTCTTGTACTTGATTACCAAATGAAATTGTTGTAGAAAACCAATCCATCTATAGTGTCTATATTGTTGTAGTTTGTTCTATTCTTGAAGATACTGTAGGGTTGGTGATCTGTATGTATGGTGGTTTCCTTCCCTAACAAGTAGTGCTTCCATTTATTTATGATTTGAACTAATGCATACAACTCTTTATCATATGTAGGATAGTTAACAACAACTTGGTTAAAAGTTTCAGATTGATAACATATAGGCTTACGATATTGCATCAATATTTCACCCATGGTGTATCCGTTGGCATTTGTCTCGATCTCAAAAGGCTGTTGCAGATTCGGTAGTGCTAATTCTGGTGCGATATTAATCTTCTCCTTCAAAGTGTCGAAAGATTTTTGTTTCTTTCCTTCCCACTGAAAATTGTTCTTCACATTAGTTAAGGCATGCAAAGAAGTTTCTATAAAGGAGAAGTTGGGAATGAATCTTCTCTAATATTGGACTGCACCTAAGAATCTTCCGACTTCAGTTACACTTTTTGGCTCAGGAAATTTTACAATTACTTCAATTTTGGAAGGATCAATCTTTAATTGTCCTCCTCCCACAATATGACCTAAGTATACAAGAGCAGTCTTTCCAAATTCACATTTAGACATTTTCACATACAACTTTTTCCTTTGAAAAGTATCCAATACTTTCTTTACATGCCTCACATGTTCATCCCAAGTCTTTCTATAAACAAGAATGTCGTATAAATACATAATCACAAAGATATCTAGGAAAGGCCTGAATACCTCATTCATCACATGCATGAAGTTGTTGGAGCATTACAAACCCCAAATGGCATAACTAACCACTCAAACAATCCATGTTTGGTTTTAAAGGAAGTCTTCCATGCATCTTGTTCTACAACCCTAATTTGATGATATCCACTATGCAAATCCAACTTAGTGAAATCAACAACATTCTTTAAATGATCAAGTAAATAATCTATCCGAGGAAGAGGGTATCGATTTTTCACCGTGATTTTATTTAAGGCTCGGTAATCGACACACATTCCCCATGTGCCATATTTCTTTGGCACGATCATGATCAGAGAACCATAAGGAGATGAACTGGGTCGGATGACCCCTTGATCCAATAATCTTTGTACCTACTTCTTGATCTTTGTCATCTCCACAACTGACATCCTATACATGCCCACATTAGGAAGAGGAGAATCCTACTAAAGATGTATCTCATGTTGGATTTCCCTCTTAGGAGGTAATCCATCTGGTTCCTGAAAAAAATCATCGTACTTAGAAACAATATCAATTAATTCCTTTTTATTATATGGATCACACGCTTGGAAAGCATTGGATGTCCCAACATCCTTCTCTTTGACGACCATGAGTACATATCTCTTATTCGTGTTTACGAGTCTTTTCATCTGCCATGCACTAACAAGTGTCGTATTTACCCTCGTGTTGTGAGCTCTAAAAATATATTCCACTCCCCCTTTAGTAATGTTGTATTTGTTCTCTTGATGAAAGAAGACTACTTGTCTATCATAAATATAAGGACTCCCCAACACTATGCCACATATATCAAGTGGTACAACATCCAAATCCACTTCATCAATCAATTTTGAAGCAATAACAAATCTGATCCTACATTGTTTGGTGACATTAAGTTTTGCTTGATCACATATCCAACCAAGAGGATAAGGCTTCAGATGTGGTTTCATTTCAAGACCCATTTTCTTTACAAGTGCTTTAGATATTAAGTTTACTTGGGAACCTAGATCAAATAATGTATCTATCTTAGTACGCTTAGATACAACTCTTATGTGAAATAAATAATTCCTCTTTCATTCATCAATATGAGATTCATCATTGGAACTTGAACTAGCATGAAGGGAATCTTTACCTTGTACTCCAACCATTGTGATATTTCCTTCATCTCCTGAATCAGAACCAAAATCTTGTTGCACTGTAGCAACGGTCTTTGTCTTCCCCTTTCCACCGAACTATTTCGGTTTCTTTTCTGGATGCAGTTTCCAAAAATGTTCTTCATCGTGACTACTCTTCTTGTAATGAGTGTAATATGGTTTTCCTCCTCTCGTTACTGTAGTGGTATTCTTGTCCTTCCTTTTGAACTTCTTGAAAGTATTTTGTGGGAAATTGGAAGGTTTCTTCATGGGATCTTCTTAAACATGTTTCCCCCTACTCTCAAGGTGAGTGGCTTGCACACAAACTTTGTTAAGACTAGTTGGGTTAAACAATAGCAAAGTATGATGAATATAACTATGAAGTGCGTCAATATACTTCATTAAAGTTTCATAATAATCCAAAGGAATATTCATTGCAAGAGATTTCTTCCTAAATTCTTCTGTGAAACTTTGTACATTCTGACCTTTAATTTTCCTTAAAGTTTGACATTCCATCATTGCTTTATGTAAATACCCTAATGGATAGAATTGCTTCCTTATCTCTGATTTAAATTCCAACCATGAGGAAATAATATTACCATACTTACTCATGTCCTGAAGCTTGCTCTCCCACCATACGAGAGCGGTGCCTTCCAACTGAAGAGAAGTCAATTGAACTTTAACTTCCTCTTCATCAATAGATTGAACACTTGAATATACTTCAACCTGTCAGATCCAATTATCTAGTTTTTCAGAATTAGCATCTCCATTAAACATAGGTAAAACAAAATTTACATCATTCTTTAATAATGGTTTATTAAAAGAGGATTTATGGCTAGAATGTTGAGAGAGATGAGAATGCTCAGAGGAAGAAGAAATAGAACTTGAAGGTCAAGATGGAGGCTCAGGAGGATCTCCTCCAGCCCCTTGGTTCACTGAAGCATCATCATCGGGTGGTTATTCCTTTTTCTTCTCTTTCTTCTTCATCATATTCTCGTAATCTCCAGACATTTTCTCGACCATGTCTGACATGCGATAAAAGACCATGTGAAATTTTTTCTCCTGTTCATCATGATTGTCCTCTTCTGCCATATTTTTTCTTTGGGATTCACGACCAACTTTGGGATTGAACATCTTCAGAGTTCCTTCACTCTGATTATTCTTATCCCTAGTAAGCAATCATACTCAACAATTCAAGTCATGACTGCTCTAATACCAACATGATCCATGATCTTTTCGTCAGGTGACTTATTAAAGAATTGTATTAAATGAGCATAAACTAAAGTACACCATAAAGAAGGAAAAGCTCAAAAGGAAAGAGGCATAAGCATGAAATATGAACACAAAAACTTGATAACGGAGTTAGTCCCTGGTGGACTACGTCTCTGGGTCCTCCTCTCAAATGGGTAGGTATTTTTATTAACTCCACAAATGAATTGGGAAAAACACATAAGTATACTTGATTCTGGAGTTAAGCTACAAAATATTTGCTCAGATAAAAAAACTAACATCACCATTGCATTTGTGGCATCGAATTACCTACAAATGATTGTCTCCATGCCTCAATCCAAGTTTGGCACTTTCAAGCCCAAAAGACACCATTTCCTCGGTTTCCATGCCTTACCTCTACAATAAATGATTGGAAAAATATTGAAATGCATGCCCTGTCTCAAAATCTATGCCAAAATCCATATGGGCACACTCTTGGTTCTCCTCTGTACCATACATTGTAAAAGGCCCCCTTTTATAATACAATCTGAGTGGTTATGCAATAAAGGGTCATTGTCCCAATGTTTAGTGGGGATATTCTAAGTCATTTAGTTGGCAGAGGTCTCGGGGTCGAGTCCCATGGGCCTCCCCTTTTTAACATATGGTTGCAACGGATTTTTGGCGTATTTGATAAATATGGCGGAGCGGCTAATAAAATGGCGGAGATTCTAGTGCACAATTTGGTGGTTGGTTAATTCAGCAAAATATTCCATATGTGGTGGGACCTCTGCCAGATTTGGCAGGGTCCTGTTACATATATTTTTTTTTTGGTTTTTTGGTCATGGGCCCTCCTTGGGAATTTCGGGGGTGCCACGTGTCACCCTCCGATTGGGCCACATGGCTTTCCCTAATTGACCCACCTGGATTTTGATGTCACCTTCGTATGGGACATGTGGCACCTTCTGGGTGGTGCCACATGGAATCACCCGGGGGTGCCATGTGGCACTTTTTTATTGGTCCACATGGAGCCCTAAAAAGCCTATTGGTAGGTGACACGTGGTAGCCTCTGGTTCTGCCATGTGTCATGATGATGTCATCATGACACCTTTCTCCCTATGAACTTGCCATGTATATTGTACAGATGATGATATCATCTTTACTGATGTTGATGTCAACAGTACGGATGTTGATTCATCCCTGCTAACTGGGATAGGTTGACCAAATCTTTGACCGTGAATATATTTCGATCCGTAGCTCTGTTGGATGAGCCGTTTGTGCCATTAGAAATCTTGTGATGTGCTCTCCATGATCATGCCATTTTAAATGAGTTTTGGGAACTTTGAATTTTTTCCCTTTCTCTGTCTGTTGAAGCCATTATGAGTGTCCTGAGTTGCCTCTGTGAGATATGATTTGTTCTTACCCTTCTCTGGATCCTTTTTGGTTCAATCTTCCTCGAGGAGTTATCTTCTAACTAATTTTACCCAAATTCCTTCTTTTAGGGACAACCCACTTCTAACCACTTGTCTACTTACAACCACTTTTCCACAAATAGTAAACTCTCCACTTCTAGTTGCAACTAATTTATTTTTAATTTTTTTCTTGTTGCAACCACTTAATCCATGACTAACCACTTTGATTGGTCAACTTCTTCTAGGAGCTTCTAGAATCATTTGACTTATTTGACCTTCTAGGGGCTTCTAGACAGCAAGTGAGGGTTTTCCAACTTCACATGGTCATAACTCTCTAACCGTGAGGAGTTATGTGGCGTTCCACATATCACCTAAAATGGCATGGCAAGCACTATCCATTTATAATAGTTGCACTTTAAAATTCACCGATCTTCATTATATTATTCCTCAAAAAAACTTGGGTTTAACCACACTGTTAGGACTTCTCAACCACTTAACCATTTGGACTTTACAAAGCGTCTTCCCATGAGGGATTTCACCATAAGTGGACCACTTTGAGAAATTTATCTAAGAGCATATTGCCGTGAGGGATTGTATCATAAGGGTACCACTTTGGAGTTTATCCATTTGGTACTTCCTATCTACCATGACAATACATCAATGATACAAGGATACAACAATGATCAACCTTTACATCAATGATAACACATCAATCCATCTATGAAATCAACATCAATGACACAATCCATCTACATATCAATGTCAACACGTCACTATGACACCATTATACATAAACCCTTTGACATTAATCCATTGAAATCAGTGACAACATAGTACAACAATCTTTCCCTTTGGCATTAATGGAAACACCATCATTAATGTCAACACCAATCATTGATGGGAACACTTTAGCATGGAAATTCTCATGCTTCCTCTATGATCATCACTCCTCATCATTGTTTATCTTTCCACATCAATGTGACTATCTCTCCCCCTTTGACATCAATGGGAAAGGGTAGTTATCTCCTTGGGGTTGTTCCCCTTGCCTAAACTCTCCTTGGGGATGCTCCCCCTATCTAGATTCCTTTGAGATTCCTATGAATAATATATCCCCCTTTGGACAAGGGGTATCACTCTAATGCAATTCTAATGGCATGGATGCCAATCATATCTCCTCTTGGAATCATGTTGCTACAACATATCATGGGAAGACAAATAACTCCCCCTGTGGGTATGTCAACCCCTATCTTCTCTGCAAGATGAACAATATTCTACCACTGCAATTTACTTATGATGAAAATTCTATTGTTCAACTGGAACATATATCAACTGATAAAAAATTATCTACTCTTCCTATGAATATCCTTGGACCTTTCCATGCATCAAACTCGTGCCATACCATACATTATGAAGAAAAAGATATGTCAATAATGAATAGTGAATCATGAACAAAGCATCAACCATGTACATCATGTGCCATACTATATGCCAACCATACAATATCCTATACCATAATTAAGTGCATCACCCATATGCCAATAACATGTGCCAACTATGTACCAACCATATATCAAAATCATCAACATCATCAACTGTATAGCATGCCAACCACGTGCCTCAAACAAGTGTCATATCACTCATGATATGCTTCTACCATGAACCAAGTGCCATAAACTATTTGTCAAGAAATGTATCTCAACCATCAATCATTGATTAATGTATCAATCAAGCACCATAACAAGTGTCTCAACTATATCATCCCACACATCATGTGCCAAATGATATGCTAAACAAGTAATAGCAATGGTGTACTTTAACCGAGTACTATCACCCACAATCATATACCATCTACAAGTGCATCAATCATGAACCAAACATGTATTACCACCTATACCATAGCAAGTGCATCAATCATGCACCAAACTCCAACAATATGTATCATAATCAAGATGTGTTCTCATACATACATGCCATATCAACCATAAACCATGTGCCAATCATACTACTAGAAAGTGCCTCAACCAATGTACCAAGTATGTACCAATCATGCATCAACTATAGATAAAGCTATGACTCATCAATGATGTACAACGTAACCACCACATCAACTCATCAACTACATGTCCCAATATGTATCTCAATCGCATGCCAAATGCATGCACCGGGATATCCAAAAAATATGTCTCTAACAATACATCACAAGATATGTCAATGGATATCACATATGTACCAACCATGTACTACAACAAATATACCTCAAAATCATTCACTATAGCATGTACTAAGTAGCCAATAGTATCTCCAAAACATGTACCAAGAGTGTCCCTCAATAGATCAATGGTATATCTCTAGCTAGCATCACATCATCATGATATATCTCATAAAAAAAGTGCCATAGCTTCACTGACATAACCAACATTGTTCCTCAATAGAAAATGTCTCAATCCACACTCTATCCAAGATAGGCATTGAGAATATGCTCCAAAACCTCAACCACATTTTATCACCATACATTCATCAAACACACATACACACATAAAAACTAAAACATACCATCCTAGACCCTAAAAAAACAAAGTTAGATCATTAAACCATGTTGTAACTCATCTGTACACCCCTCTTTTTGAGGTTTTTTCCACATGTATGTGACTTCACCACATACAGCTCACATATGTACGTGACTTTTCTTCATACAACCCACAAACATATGTGACTGTTCCCATTGGATCTTGCATATGCATCAAAAAATGTAAATCTTGAGCTTGCCTCATGGTTGTCATTATGTTATGGTTGTTCAATCCTCTTCATCCACTTCTAAGAGTGTCCTAGCTTCTTAGAACTTGATCTTTGAGCCTCCATATTTTCAACATTGTCTTCCTTCCTATTTTCATGTGCTCTTTTTGCCATATTATATGAAGCACTCCTCATTGACTATCTCCTTAAATTCCAAAAATCATGAGCTTTGTGGCCAAACCCTCTACAACTATAACATCTCATGGTATGACAATGTGCAACAATGTGTCCCACTTGATTACATCTCCAACATCTTAGGATGTTATGGAATATTCCAACATCTTTCCTTGCATAATGTCTACAATCCAAAACTTTGTGACCATATTCATTACATGAGAAGCAATGACCATGAAACACATTCTCATACCTTTTCTTTGGTGTCCACCTTGAAGGTGTCTCTCTTCTAAATTTGTTTTGAGGTGTAAATATGGTTTCTTGATGTCTTCCTTTCTTAGTTCTTTTGAAATTTTCCTTTCTTTGTGTATATGGTTGACTTGCAACATTGCTTCCACCTTTTGATAATGAAGGACTTACCTCATGATTCTTAGAAGTTGTTGATCACTCAACACACCCTAAAAAGCCTTATCAAATTTTGTCACTTTTTGGGTACCACTTGTTTTCTACACTGTCTGACTCGACTTCATTTTGGGAAATGGTTTATCTTTGTTTTGTTTTTCATGTCTCTTATCACTTATTCAGGTTTGTTTGAACTTATGGAACCTCACATATAAAATACCTTAACACATGAATTAAGAATCAACATCTAAACACTGCCCCTAATGCGCTCGGGTTCGGCGTCGGAAAGAATTAAAGTAAGTAAAGGAACCACACAAAAAGGATAGTCATCAAGCGTCAATCCTCATCGGCATCAACATAATAAAGTTTTGGTTTGGATAATTTATTCGCATAAAGGTTCGAGAGATATCCGATCCCCTTCGGCATTGGTGAAATATGATAAAGAGAGACATTAACAAAATACATAAACAAATCGTCGATAGCCAATACTCAATGCACCTTATCGAAATCGAGGAAATATAGAAAGGTTACAATAATCATTTTGACCATGATAGAATTATTGTCGATTGCCGATCCCTGAGGCATTTTCGGCATCGAGACTTTTTCAAGGGAGGCATTTTCAACATCGAGACTTTTTCAAGGTTTTTTTTTAACTTATGTAACCTCACATCTAAAAGAACTTAACACCTAAATTAAGAATTGGTAGATAAACACTGCCCTTAACGCACTTAGGTTCAACATCAGAAAGAATTCAAGTAAGTAAAGGAACCACACAAAAACGACAGTCGTTGAGCATCAATCCTCATCGACATTAGCATAAGGAGGTTTTGGTTTTCATAAGTTATTCGCATAAAGGTTCGAGAGATAGTCAATCCTCTTCAGCATCAACAAAATACAAGAAAGACAGACGTTAATGAAAGATGTAAAGAAATCGTTGATAGTCGACACCCGAAAAGCTTTATCAGAATCGAGGAAATCCAAAGAGGTTACAACAATCATTTTGACTGCGATATACTTATCATCGGTTTCCAATCCCCAAGGCATTTTCTACATCAAGACTTTTTCAAGGGAGTCGATTCGAGAGCACTTGGGTAAGTTTATCTTCGATCGTCGATCTTGGACACTTTTTAGCATCGACAAGTTAGGACTTCATTTTAGAACGTATGGCTCAAAGAAAGTATCGAATCTGATTAACGAGAGTGAATGAAGTCACTGGTCTCGAACACCACATGTCTTTACTAACTAAGGGGGTTGTACAGTCTAGTTTTATCTCGAGTCATATTTTTGGTTTCCTGGGTCCTAGTCACACCTCCGAGTCATTTTTTCCACGTCAGCGTTGCATGGTAAGATCGATCGACTTCAGATATTTTGCAGGAGGATATCAACAAAAATGTTCACAACACAATTTCGACCCCTGATCCACCAACTAAAAGAGTGGAACGATGGGACGTTTGTGACATTAGATACAATCGGATTTTGGACATTTAAGGAACTAGTTAATGCCTAATCCCACATTAGTTGATACCCTGTGCACCGATTAGAGAACAAAATTAAGAAATCATCGATAGCCGATGACCAATGCTCCTTATCGGGATTGGGGAAATCTAGAAAGTTTAAAACAATCATTTTGTCTGCGACAAACATATTGTCGATTGTCGATCCCCGATGCATTTTCGGCATCGAGACTTCTTCGAGAGAGTCGATCAGGGAGCACTTGGGTAGGTTTATTGCCAATCTTTTATCCTTGATACCTTTCGGCATCGAAAAGATAGGATTGGGTTATAGAATCTATAGCTTAAAGAAAATCCCGATTCTGACTAACATGAGAAATATGACGACAGACTTAACGAAATTACACCCATAACCTGAATTGAATGGTTGATGTGACAAGGTAAGTTAATCCATGTTTAAATCTCTAAAATGGTTTTGAACAAATTCATTCATCTCACAAGTTCGAATTCCAGTGCATCCAAAGGAGAAAAATGAGCATCTCAAGACTATGTTGATCCTCATATTATCAAAACTAGGTTAAAAAATCCACATAGGTATGTGTTCAAGTTTTTCAAAATTCAGTGGTTGTGATTTATATATGCATTTGATTTTATCATAGATTCTCTAAACTATGTTCTAAATGCAGGTAAAATGTTGCCAAGAAATCCAACCAAATGTTCGCCGAGAAGGCCCACCAAGCAGTGGAAAGAATTGATTACATCAACACGGTTCACAAGGGTCAAGACGCCAAAGAGAACGACATTCGGGTGTTGAGGGATAGCAACATAGATCGGATAAGGAAAGAAGTCGAATATTGAGTGAAAATGGCCCAAGAAACTCAATGGGAGATTCAATAAAAAGGGGTCGATTGAGAAAGGAATTGGGTCAAGATTAATCTGGAGATGAAAGACATCGGTCTCCCTGAATTCAGCTCACCCGAGGATTTTGTCGACTTGCATGACATAGTCAAAAAACATGCAGAACAAGACTTGGCATGGAATACAGATATAGAAAAGGTGTCGATCATGGTGTCATGATCTAAGAGGATATCGGTGGCCACCCAACTTTTTGAACTGGCTCAAAACAGTTTTCTGGAAATTTTGGTAATTTACTATTTTTAGTAGTTTTTAACTTCCCAGGCCATTTTGAGGGCCTAAATGAAGGGTTTTTGGGATAGATATTCTCAATGATATCCAAAGGCTTTGATTGAGCCTCCTAAATGAATATCCTGGACGATACCTCTCCAACGAGCTATCGTGAGCCCCAAACGGAGATCATATGACAAAGTTATGCCCCCGGGAAGTTGATACACCAAACTACCCAAAATGAGGTCCACAAAACTATTGGCTTTTCATCTTCTAGAGTTAGGGTTTTGGATTTTCTTTATGATAAAAAGGACTTTGGAGAATCACTGTAAAATCATGTTCTTGTGAATGCGAGTAGCGGATACATCTCTTCTTAGAGATAAGATGCCACCATTCTAGCAAGTCTTTCACTCTGTATTTTTACAGTCTTTGTACATTTTTGCTCATTAATAGAAAATTGTGTATTACTATATCTCTTTTTTTATGGTTGCATATATGATACATTTATGCTATATTATTGGATATCTGAGATATCTCTATACATTTATTTATTATATCTCCACTCTCATTTCGTGTCGAAAATAATTTGGATCAGTTGTATCAGAGAAGGCTACTCTTAATCATTTTTTTTTAGTGCATGTCCACGACGAAGTCCGAGTATAGAAAGTTGGGTCTCAATCTTGTCTCTATTAAATAAAATATCTCTCGCACGCCCAAGAAACCTTCCATGGAAGAAGAAAAGAAAAATGATGAAGCAGATGATTCTATCAATTTGTTGCTTGAGCAAGCTCTCACATAACAAAGGGATGAAATGATGGAGAATTTTTCCCACATCCTTCAACGATTGTCGATAGAAACATGTGCATCTTCATCAAACAACCACTTTTGAAGCACCTCTCCTTTAAAGGTATAGGTTAATTTTGATATTCCTGTATTTGAAGTTCATATAGATGCATATGCCCTAGACAAATGGTTAAATCTATTAGAAGGTTATTTCTCTGTTCATAATTTTTTCGATAGGGAAAAGATCACCTTCGCACTCCTTAAAGATCTCCCCCATGTCAAAAATTGGTGGAAAAATTATTGGGAGAAAAGTTCCACAGAGGAGTCTGGAATATATGGGCTCGAGCCCACTTGGTATTTTTTTGTGGATGTGGTAAAGGAACAATATTGCCCTATTTGCAATTATGAGGACCAATACATGAGATGGACCACACTACGGCAAGAGAGGGGCCAAGCAGTTTCAGAGTTCACCAATACCTTCCATACCTTGCGCACCAACCTGGGTATCAAAGACTCCAAATGACATTTGGTTCTAAAATATCATGGGGCTCTACACAGATACATACAAACTGAAATGGATTTTATGGACATCTCATCAATTGGTGTTTCTTATCAATATGTTTCTAAAATCAAGAAGAAATTTAAGCACTGGAACAAATGGGAGTTTGGGTCTGCAAATTTTCAACAACCAAAGTATGATAAAGACGACCCTAACAAACAGTCTCCTGAAAACTAGTCCAAGCCACAGAAAAAGAAGGTTCACGGGAAGATAAAGAAGGACACTGTAAAATGGTGTGATTTCCACAAAATCCCCTGGCACAACACTGAGGAATGTTGCTTAAAACATTCATTGGTGGCCGAGATAAAAAACAAGAAGCCGAACCCTGATTCAAAATCTGATTCTGAAAACAATGGTAAAAGACATATCATTGACACATACCCCACTGCTATTGTCGCGACCACATCAATTCAACCAAAAGAACCAACAGATCCTTAAGAGGGGGAGCACCTTTTTCATTCACAGATGTGGGTGAAGGGGAACCCGCTGCATTTTATTGTTTATAGTGGAATCTAGAAGAACTTCATCTTAGCACAGGTCATCAAATAGTTGGGATTGTCGACAACACCACACCTGCAACCATACAACATCGGGTGGCTTCGCTAGGGATGAGATCTCTATGTCAGCCAATAGTGTTGATTTTCATATGTCATCCAACCCTTCAAGAATGAGGTATTATGTGATGTTTCCCCATTGGATGTCTGTGATGTTCTCTTAGGCCAACCATATATGTGGAAGCACCATGTTGTTTATGAGTCTCGACCCCACAGTGTCATTGTTTCTATTGGGGGTCATATCTAAAAAATACCAGAGGTAGTTCTAAATATTGTTCCACCCAAATAGTGTCACAAGGTAGTATCTTATACTACAAAATTCATCTTCTTCACAATCTATTCAAAAGGTGAACATAAGGATATTACAACCACTATAGCCTCGGCCCAAGCACCTTCTATCCAACAAAAGCAGGTTGACAAGATTGCAGCAAAGTGTAAAGCTTCCTTTTGCACACATGCATCTCATGTAGCCAGACTGGTCAAAAAGGTCCAACCCTTCCAGCCACATGTTCATGACAACCTTCAACAAGCTAAGCAACGCAACTTCTCCAACAAGGCAAGCGGCTCATCAAGATGCAAATTCAACCAATTCTTTTCCCTCTCCCCTGGGCACTCAACGCAATTGAGACAATTGCTTCCTAAGGAGGGAGGATTGATCCAGGTGGATATCAGTGGCCACCCACCTTTTCCAACAGGCTCAAAACAATTTTCTAGCAATTTTGGTAATTTACTATTTTTAGCAGTTTTTAACTTTCGAGGCCATTTTGAGGGCCTAAATGAAGTTTTTTTGGGATCGAGCTTCTCAATGATGGCCAAAGGCTCTGATTGATCCCCCCTAAATGAATCTCCTCGAATATACCTCTCCAACGAGCTATTGTGCGCCCCAAATGAAGATCATATGCCAAAGTTACGCCTCCATGAAGTTGATACACCAAACTACCTAAAATGGGGTCCACAAACTATTGGCTTTTCATCTTATGGGTTAGGGTTTTGGATTTTATTTATGATAAAAAAGGCCTTTGGAGCCTCATTGTAAAATTATCTTCTTGCGAATGCAAGTAGCGGACACATCTCTTCTCAAAGATAAGCTTCCACCATTCTAGCGAGTCTTTCCCTCTGACTCATGTAAACGAAAAGGTGGTGATCCAATTCATAGAACAACAGCTAATCACAAGGCTCAGTATGCCTTCTGTCCTTGTTTCTGATAACACCTCTTACTTTTCTTCCACCCTATTATTAGAGTTTTCTCTAGACAAAGGAATCGTAATCAAATACTCTGCAAACTACTATCCACAGGGGAACAGAGTGGAAAAATCAACCAATAAGAACCTAGTGAGTATATTAAAGAAAATAGTTGTAGATAACTAGAGGAATTGGCACAGTTCACATCATAATTCCTTTTGGGTTTATAGAGTAACACCCAAGGAATCTATAAGGAATTCCCCATACTTTCTAGTATATGGACTGGAAGCCATTATTTCGAACAGGCTATATCTTCCATCTCTTCAGCTTGCTCAGGATTCTAGAGGACAACCTTCAATGGTTATACAACAAAGAATTGATAGCCTCCTCATGTTGGAAGAATAAAGGGAGAAAGAAAAATCAAAGTTCATTTCTCATCAACAGATAGTTAAAAGGTGGTTTGACAAGCATGAGGCCAAAGAGAAGAATTTTGAAGTAGGAAACTTAGTACTGAAATGGGACAAAGAGAATGAGACAAAGGGAAAGCATTCGAAGTTTCATAATATATGGCTGAGACCTTTTCACGTAGCAAAGAAAATTGGGGTAGGCACATATCGGTTGCAAAATATGAGGGGGGAACCTGACGCCCTCCCGATGAATGGCCAAGCCCTAAAACAATATTTCTGTTAAAAAAAATGTGTGTGTTTTCATGATATTTTGTTTTTAGGTAGGCTGATTGTGGAGTTCCTCATTTTTTTTTCTTGTTATAGTATTGTTTGCGCTTTGAATTTTTTGTTCAGCAAGGCATTGGTTGACCTTAGTTCATGCAGTAAAACAAAATATGTTCTTGACTCATGCTTACATACAACACAAGAAGGATTGTGAGAATTGTGGTGGTTTTGAAGGAGTTCTATATCTAACTTGTGCAAATAAAAAACCTTGGAAAAGTGATGAAGTGTCCACCTGGTGGTCTGGAAAAACCTAAAGGGAAAGATGGTAAGCTGGAAAGGACCACATGTACCTCAAGGAAAATCTAGAAAAAATTCACCTTAACCATCTAATTTTGAAAATAACAGATGCCCTCCTCTCCCACTCGCTCAGGGAATTCTGTTGAAATAAAATCAATTATATCAAATGAGTAAAAATTAGGAAAGGGTATGCGGATAAATCTGTCGGGGATATGGACACTCGTTGGTAGCAGAGCAAGGTTTGTGACATCGGGGTGACTCAATCGGGGCTTTGGACACTCACTGGCAGTGGAGCAACATAGTAGCAAGTGAATGATGATAACTAAAAGGCCTGGTGCCAGTGAATGCTTTACTTGACTCTTGTCAAAAGAGGACATGGGTCATGGTTACAGGAAACAAAGGTGGAATAAAGGGTGAAACCCCATAGGCAGGCCCAGATTCACCAACCAGGGAATTTCAAATTCAAGGATAGAAGAGGCTCTGATAAAAAAGACTAGTTTAGTTCTTAACCAGCTTCTACATCAGCTGAGCCCAGGCAAGGAACAAAAATTTTTCTTTCTCCCAGTGAGTCGTCATTTTTTGAGCACTCGACACACCCTAAAAATCCTTATCAAATTTTGTCACTTTTTGGGTACCACTTGTTTTCTTCACTGTCTGACTCGACTTCATTTTGGGAAATGCTTTATCTTTGTTTTGTTTTTCATGTATCTTATCACCTAGTCAGGTTTGTTTGAACTTATGGAACCTCACATCTAAAATAAATTAACACCTGAATTAAGAATCAACAGCTAAACACTGCCCCTAACGTGCTCAGGTTCAGCGTCAGAAAGAATTCAAGTAAGTAAAGGAACCACACAAAAATGACAGTTGCCAAGCATCGATCCTAATTGGCATCGACAGAAGGCGATTTTGTTTTGCATAAGTTATTCACATAAAGGTTTGAGAGATAGTCGATCCCCTTCAGCATCGACAAAATATGAGAAATACAGACATTAACAAAAGATGTAAAGAAATCATCGATAGCCAATACCTGATGCACCTTATCGAAATTGGGGAAATCCAGAAAGGTTACAACAATTCTTTTGACCATGATAGAATTATCTCCAATCGGCGATCCCCAAGGTGTTTTTCGGCATCAAGAATCTTTCAAGGGATCTGATCTGAGATCACTTGGGTAAGTTTATCATCGATCGTCGATCTTGGACACTTTTCGGCGTTGGAAAGTGAGGACTTGGCTTTAGAAAATATGACTCAAAGAAATCCATGACTCCGATTAACCTGAGCGATTGAAGTCACTGGTCTCGAACGCAACGTGTCTTTACTATGTAAGGGAGGTCATACAGTCTAGTTTTATCCCAAGTCATATTTTTTGTTCACAGGGTCTTAGTCACACCTCCGAGTCATTTTTTCCACATCAACGTTGTATGATAATATCGATCGACATCGAAGCTTTTGCAGGAGGATATCAATGAAAATGTTCACAGCACAATCATGACCCCCGATCCACCAACTGAAAGAGCAGAATGATGGGACGTTTGCGACATTAGATACTATTGGATTTTGGACATTTAAGGAACTAGTTAATTCCTAATCCTACATTAGTTGCTACCCTGTGCGTCGATTAGACAACAACATTAAGAAATCATTGATAGCCTATGACTGATGCGCTTTATCAGGATCAGGGAAATCTAGAAAGGTTAAAACAATCATTTTTTCTACGACAAATGTATCGCTGATCCCCGATCCATTTTCGGCATCATGACTTCTTTGAGAGAGTCCATCGGGGATCACTTGGGTAGGTTTATCATCGATCACCGATCCTTGATACCTTTCGATGTCAACAAGATAGGATTGGGTTTTAGAATGTATAACTTAAAGAAAATCTTGATTTTGATTAACACGAGCAATCTGACGGCAGACTTAATGAAATTACACTCATAACTCGAATTGAATGGATGATCCGACAAGGTAAGTTCATCCCTGTTTAAATATCTAAAACAATTTTGAAAAAATTCATTCGGTGCACAAATTCGATTTCCAGAGAATCCGAAGGAGAAAAACAAGTGTCTTAAGACTTTGTTGATCCTCAGATTATCAAAACTAGGTTAAACAAGTCGCAGAGGTATGTGTTTAAGTTTTCCAAAATCCAGCAGTTGTGATTTATATATGCATCTGATTTTACTGCACAGTCTCTAAACTATGTTCTAACTGCAGGTAAAATGCCACTGAGAAATCCAACCACGAGACGTTCACTGAGAAGGCCCACTAAGAAATGGAAAGAATTGATTACATAAACACGGTTCAAAAGGGTCGATTTGCCGAAGAGCACAACATTTGGGTGCTAAGGAATAGAAGCATAGATCGGATAAGGAAAGAAGTTGAATACTAAGTGAAAATGGCCCAAGAATCTCAATGGGATATTCAAGAAAAATGGGCTGATTGCCAAAGGAGCTGGGTCAAGATTAATTGGGAGATGAAAGACATCGGTCTCCCAGAATTTGACTCACCCGAGGATTTTGTTGACTTGCATGATATAGTCAAACAACATGCAAAACAAGACTTGGCATGGACTATAGATATATCAAAGAAGGTGAGCATGGTGTCAGGTCCAGTACAACAGTTCATGGAGGACCTGATCAAGGCTCGAGCAATATTTCAAAATTCAAGTGTCAAAATAGTTAAGTATTGGGCATGGGTAGTAGAAGTAAAATAAATCCTTTCGGCCCCGATGGACCAACACAAATTCCCATATGCCAACACATGCGAGGAAATCTTTGTCAAATGGTCAGAGTATAAGAAGATTCATCCACTTCAGTGAAACTATTTGATGACTTTTAGAAGACAAAGAGATGGAAGCACCATGTGGCGATGTTTTGTTTTACTTATCTTGCACTTTTGATAGTTATTTTTAGTTAATAATTTGTTATAAATAAGAGGATCGACATTTTAGAAAAGGTCGATGGTTTTTGCAAAGACCCTCATTTTTGAAATTGTAAAGAACTATTTCAGAACTACCTTAATTGAGAAGTCTTTTTTAGGACCAGAGACAAGTTTCTGTTTTACATCAAAGGCGTGTGTGATTGGATCATAAGGAGGAGTTGCTTATGACTTTATCTCATGAATGGATGATGTAATGAGTAAGAGTTTATGAATCTATTGATAAGTTATCTGATTCAATTATTTTATAGTTCTTATCTCTAATAATGGAAAGAAAATCGTTGTGCTAATGTGTGATTAGTGATGAGAGCTAAGGAAACTAATTTTCTTTCCATCATTTTATTGCATGTATGTTTTCTTTCAATAATTGTATCTCAGTCAATAATTGAAATACCGGCAAGTTGATGTATTAGTACTAGGATTTTCGTAGGTGTGAAAATCTTTGTCTGCATGCTTGAGCATGAGGGTTATTCCGAGCTCATCCTTCTTCAGTAGTTAAGTTTTCCCCATTTTTATTTTAACCCAATTGGTTTATACTAGCACCTATCTTTTATCAGACCCACCTATAAGAGAAAACACAAAAAAGAGAACGTTCAAAATGAAGGAGGATTTTTCATGAGAAGATATCATGTAAATCACTACGTAAAGCCCATCAATTAATTCACCAGATCGCAAGATCTAGAGAACCATTCCACTATCAAACGTTGTAGAGTCTAATTGGGCCTCAGTGGAAGTTTTGGTTCCTAATGTTGAGTTAAGGGGATTTAGGACTCCTCATCAGAAGTGTTCGCTTCAAAGTGTGTAGCTTTCTTATTGTATCCAAGTCCTAATTTATCATTTGGTGATATTTGACTATCCAAGATTTCATTCAATATTTTTGAGATTTTCATGAACTTGATATGAGTATTTGACTTCTCTACTTTCTTTCCGAGATAAAAAAAACTTATGCTTCCATCTTTTGGCATGATTCTTCCTTTTCATTTACTTGATTCTTCAATAGTTCTTTTATCGTTTTGGCTTCTTCAAGTTGGGTCTTTATATTGACATTGACTTCAAGGATTTTGCTAAGATCACCATCCATCTTCTTCTTTTCTTCTACTTGACTAATTATTTCATTCTTTAGTCTTTTGATCTCTTCTTTTTTTTCTTTTAATTGAGTCTTTTTACTTTATTCTTGTTCTTTGAGTATTTTCTTTAGTGCCATGGTATTCCTTGGGTACTTTTCTAGGACTTCCTCAATGAATTTTTCAAGATACTCAGAAGCAATTGAATAATGTCCTATTTCCATGCTAACATCGCCTAACTCAAATAAAAATTTTACTTTGAAATTCAATAAATTTTCCTCTTCATCTACACAAACTTCTGCTATATCTTCTTCTTCATTTGTAGGAGAAAATTCAACATTATGAAAATTAGAATTATTGCAATTAGAATATTTTGGGGAGTCTTCACCTGCATTGTCCTTGATGGAGGTGTCTTGATATACCTTCTCTATATTTAGCCATAATTCCTTGGAGAATGAATTTTTTCCTATGCTTTCTTTGACAGAATCCAAGAGTCCATCGAAAATGATCTTGAGTGCTACTGCATTATTCTCCTTTGCTACAATTTTTTATTGATTCTTTGAGGGAACTGGTCCAACAACAACTGTATTCCAAACACCTTCTCTTTTTTCCTTCAAATACCCTTTCATCTCTATTCTCCATGCTGAGTAGTCTGTTTCAGCAAGGATGGGAACTTCAAGCTACATTTTCATCCATTTGTGTGTCCATGAATCTCCTTCAATCTTGTAAGGCTTACAATGAAGGCCTGCTTTGACACCAATTGTTGGACACAATGACCACACTAAGATGGGGGGCGGGGGTGAATTAGTGTAGGGATATTTTACACTTCTTTCAAAAATTTAGTTAGAAACCACTTCAAACATAATTACTTTTGCATGTAAACATATCTCAACAACATACATCAACAATAAATCATCATCATAAAGAACAAAAAGGACACCAGATATATATATGTAAACTTTCTGTATTATGTGTTACAGGAGACTAAAATCTTGAGGGTTTATCAATACCAATTGAAAAGAGAACCATCTCAAAGAGAGCACCAAATCTCAATGTAAGACCCAACCTATAGATCTCAGCACCAACTAAGATGTGAGGAATCCAACCCTCAAGTACAAGACCCATATTGAAAACATAAAATAATATGTCAAACTGTACCAACAACATATGCCAACACAAGTGCATCACCTATGCACCACACAACTTGGCACATCAATCTCATCATCCAAATTAGATCTACTCACCAAGATCAATCACTAAGATAGCTCTCAACAATATCACCAAGATAACCAACAAGATACCTCTAGCAATACACCATACTTTCAATAAACCAAATACCATAAGTTGCCTCAATTATGTTTCCACGATTATGTTGTCGCGATTACGTTGTCACGATTCTACTGACATGGTTTTTCTTCCACGATTCTACTACAATTTTCCTACCGCAATTTTGTTGTTACAGTTTTTCTACTACAATTTTGTTTCCGTGATTCTGCAACCATGATTTTTCTATCGTGATTTTTCTGCCATGAATTTGTTGTCGCAAATTTGATCTATCAAGAATACTTGCAAAATAACCTTTCACAATAATGGATATTCAATATGCTCAATTGGATCGATCATAATAAGATACCCTTTCTCTCTTATTTATACTCTCCAAGTAGCTTTCTCAAGGAGTTATCTTCTAACTAACTTTACCCAACTTCCTTCTTTTAGGGCTAACCCACTTCTAACCACTTGTCCACTTACAACCACTTTTCCACAAATAGTAAACTCTCCACTTCTAGTTGCAACTAATTTATGTTTAATTTTTTTCTTTTTTCCACCACTTAATCCATGACTAACCACTTTGATTGGTTAACTTATTCTAGGATCTTCTAGAATCATTTGACTTTTTTGATCTTCTAGGGGCTTATAGACAACACATGAGGGTTCTCAAACTTCACATGGCCATAAATCTCTAACCGTGAGGAGTTATGTGATGTTCCACATATCACCAAAAATGGCATGACAAACACTATCTATCTAGGATAGTCTCACTTGAAAATTCACTGATATTCATTATATTATTCCTCAAAAAAACTTGGGTTCCCTAACCACACTACTAGGACTGCTCAACCACTTAACCATTTGGAATTTACAAAGTGTATTCCCATGAGGGATTTCACCATAAGGGGACCACTTTGATAACTTTATCCAAGATTGTCTTCCCATGAGGGATTACGCCATAAGGGGACCACTTTGGAGTTCATCCATTTGGTACTTCCTATCAACTGTGACAATACATCAATGATACAATGATACAACAATGATAAACCTTTACATCAATGATAACATATCAATCCATCTTCTCATCAATCCATCTATGACATGAACATAAATGACATAACCCATCTACATATCAATGACAACACATCACTATGACACCATTGACATCAACCCTTTGACATCAATCCATTGAATTCAATGACAACATAGTACAACATATACCATATTTTGTTGATAAACAAGTTTAGTAGCACAAGGTAGAATATAAACTATATTCGAGCATTAGTGGTTGCAATATTATTTGTGGTGGTGAACCCACTTTAGAGGAAATTGAAGTCCTAGTTCCTTCCAATTGACCCATTATCCATCGTGTACTAAATTTTTATCCACCAATTAAATAATAAATTGATCGAGTCTCATTGGCATCATTCAATTCAATTGACAAAGCAATTAATTCAGTTGCATATCCACTAGTAGGTGAAGAACTCAATTAATAATCCAAAGAAAATTTTTCAGTAGCAAATGTAGATATGGTTCTAGTTTAACTACTTTCCCTAGTTCACATTATTGACCTTGAACCAATTGATTAGATTGATTTGGTTGACTAATATTATGATGAAAAGCTATCAGGATAAAATACAATTAACCTTCAACCAGTCAAAGAAGAAATTATAGGTGGGTGGAAATCGACATTATCCACTAGCCGGCTTGACAACCATTAGTTGTAGCATACCCTCCAGTTCACAAGTCAGATATGAATCCATATCTTGTTATATCTCTAGATCAATATTGATTTCTAGATCCTAATGCAATTTATCACTCATCTCTAACCATTAAGAACAATATCCTTCCTAAGGTATACCCCCTTTCCTTTTCATTCCTAGATCTTAATTTTTTGGTAATTGTCCACGTTTCTAGAAACGATGTTCTACCATTCCTTGTAGTTCCTATAAAAAATGGGCACCTTGTAGTCTAAAGAAGATTTGTTCAAGAATTTTCTAGGATTGTGATCAATTATCCACGCATTCCATGCATAGAGATGTGTCTTCCTTTAGTCGCCTCACATGTCACATAAGAAACATGTTGGAATACTAAGGG